>OZ023266.1:143944729-144192229 GCA_964006375.1 Tillus elongatus
AAGAATATTTTACAAAGCCTGAAGTCTTAGCTTCAATCGTCATTGTCCATCATCTTACTAAAATATTTCCAGAAAATTCATTTCAAATAGACCCTTTCTCTGATGCTTTGGCAGTAGTCTTAACTATAGAGTTTATCGTTTAATGCTATATAATTTTTGTTGAATTTTCGTAAAAAAACAATAAAGCTCAATATGTCTGTTATTATACAAGCTACGAAAAAAATGTATATATTTTTTGATCAAAATCGGCGTATTATTTTTTGAGTTATCGGTGTGTTACACACACACACACAATATATATATATATATATATATATATATATATATATATATATATATATATATATATATATATATATATATATATATATATATATATATATATATATATATTAAACATATAAACATTGAAACTGACCCCGGGTATGGGTTCTAGGGGTCCTAGTTCGCGCTCATTTTCAAAATTTTTTTCAAAATTCAAAAGACGGGATCTCTGCGTTAGTGAATTTTTTCTACGAAAATTCACTAAAACGAGTGGTTCAGAGTCGATACCGTTTACCTGAGGAAACAGAGAGGTTCATTCAACACGGAGTAGATATTGAAATTGAAAATCTTACTTCCATGGTATATTTGACAAAGCTGAGGACTTCAGCGAAACTGCTGTTATACGTGCAACAACAGGGTGTAAATAAATTTGTTTATTTATCTAAGTTAACAGTGGATTTACATTAAGTATCGGCCTCCACAATATCAATATTTTATTCTCCAAGTGATACCGCTGATTCCGTTAAGAAAAACGTTGCTTTTCCTGTCTAACACAATAATAGGATAAATAATAGCAGGACAACGCCAGGTATGCGGCTAGTTATGGAATATTTAAGTCACAGGTCAAATTCCAAATATATTTTTATAAAATAATGAATTAAAAAACATATAAAATAAGAAATTGTGGCAAATTATATTTGTGGTTCCAAACTTTCCTTTGTCCCTTTGAAGCACATTTCTAGTAGAGCATTTTATTGTTTGCAATTCTCGTAATTACTACGTGCTTTCCGCATACAAACAAAACAGAGCGAGAGAGAAAGAGAGAGGAAGAGAGAACAACATTTAAAATTCACATGTGCTTTTAGTTTAATGATGGTAAAATTAAAGCACAAATTTACAGTTGAATTCCAGTTAATAGTCGTAAGTGGGTGCTGAATTTAATATACTCTCGTTAGTGCTTTGTACTTCAAAATGCTAACTAGAGTATTAGTTTTTGCTCGACATTAAAATACTTAAACTATGCTGGACTTGCGATGGTGAAATATGTGTGGTTTATATTGCTATTTATTGCAAGAGTAGTTCATTTACAAATACGTCTGAGAAGCGCTGGTATTTATTTGTGAATTTTCATTCAGAAAATTCACTAATAGAGAGGTATCGACCTCTGGAAAAAATTTCAAATAAGCGCGAATTAGGGCCTCTAGAACCCATATCCGCGGTCAGTTTCAATTTTTATATGTTTATATATATATATATATTTGTGTGTGTGTGTGTGTATCCAACCGCTAACTCAAAAAATACTTTACGATTTCGACCAAATTTGGGAATTAACTTGATTTTGTTAATGGCTTGGATGAGTTCGTAGATGGGCGCCGTGCGTCTAATTTTTCTTAGAAAAAAATGTAAAGAAAATTTTGAAAACGCAATATTTTTTGTAACATTGAAGGGTTTCAAATGAAAATTTGCACATATATAGGAAACGTTACAATATAGCTGTTAAATAAATAAATTAAAGGGCACACGAGGACAGGAGTTATTAAAAAATCAAAATTATAAATGAATAAACAGTCTAAGATATCAGTTCAAATTTGATACAGCATTTCCCACCTTCAATGTTGATAAGGATGATTAGACTGTGAATGCGTAATTTTAAGTAGATAATTCAAATAGAAACAGTCACCTGACAATTAAATATAAAGGAGCCGGGTTGTCAGATTTAATAAAATTTCATGTGAATTTTAAAATCTAAAACATATACTAATAACACATATTGGTACTTATTCATGACAAATAAAAGTTCGTCAAAAAATTAATCCATCCAATAAATGTGGCTTAATATTAATAAATGTTGAGTTACCAATAATTTCTCTTTCGATTTATCATTAATTCTAATTTACTTAATCTGACATCGCTGCATGCTAGGCCACCTGTCATCGCGAAACGAGAGCCGCCGATTGCCGACGCCGAAACGCGAGACACTCAACGTGTTTTTACGTTTATTAAAACTGAAATGTTTTGTTATATTACAGAATATACCAAATAGAAGTTTCATTTCAGTAAAATGGTTTAAAACTATCAGTTCAGTACTAATTTCCGACGCTTCAGCGCCAGTAGCATTATAATCCATAATCCAGAAATATATTCACTTTTAAATATCAATCTAACCTCAAAACATTCGAAGATTTGTTATTATTGTTGATGGTTTTATTTTGCAAAGCATCCTTACATGAAGTGTTAGCGACTAGCCACGTTTGTTGTTATAAAGCTCTTTATTATTATATCTCTACATATTATGTTAGAGTTGTTATTAAAAAGTGTTCTTTTGATTTGGTCCTAAAGTTTCTGACACAAATGTTGATCAAACGTAAGTAGCACATGCTTATCATTATTTGTGTTCTTCAATATTTTTAATAACCTGGCAAGTGAAACAAATACTAACTTATACTTATTGGTTCCAGTATCACAAAAATTTCGGGATGCAGCAAGTGCGTTATAGTAGTGAATTTTCATAAGAATTGTACACTGTTAGTAAGATACTATTAAAACTAATTCTTTAAATTGAAATGGACCTTTGAGATCAGTTTTAGAGTCTTAGTTAGCGATTATTTGAAAGAAATTATGTTTTATATGGAACTACTAAATTCAAATTTGGTCTTAGAAATAATATGTAAATACTGCAAGTGTCTTTAAAAAAATTGTGTTACAAATTTCAAAGTTACAAAAGTTTTTCAGAAAACAATTAATTATTTACAAAGAGAATGTACTTGTCAAATTATAAATATGACAGGTATTTTTCCTTGTTAATTGTTTGGATGGTTTTGTTTTAGTCAACCCATCTAGTTTTTGCAAACAATAAACAACAAAAAACGTTTTTTAAAAAGAAACTAAGCTTAATATGTTATTTTTCTTTAATTTATTACCCACGTGCGTTTACATAGGTGTTACTAAGGTTCAATATTGAAGATTCTGGCTTAATGGGAAATTTATTGAGCTATCGGATTTGAAATATTTTTACGCAAATTTTCTACCATAATATAAAAAACCTTTTTTGTTGTTTATTGTTTGCAAAAAATGATGGGTTGACTAAAACAAAACCATCCAAGCAATTAATATAGAAAAATACCTGTCATATTTATAATTCGACAGGTACATTCCCTTTGTAAATAATAATTGTTTTCTGAAAAGCGTTTGTAACTTTAATTAAATTTGTAACACCATTTTTTTTAAGACACTTGCAGTATTTACATATATTTTTTATAATTCTCCAAGTACATTTCCTTTGTAAATCATTTATTTTTTCTGAAAAACGTTTGTAACTTTAATGAAATTTGTAACACAATTTTTTTAAAGGCACTTGCATTACTTACATATTATATCTAAGACCCAATTTTAATTTAGCAGCTCCATATAAAATATAAATTTTTTCAAATAATCGCTAACTGGGACTCTAAAACCGATCTACAAGGTCCATTTAAATTTAAGGAATTAGTTTTAATAATATATCTTATTAATAGTGTACAATTCTTATAAAAGTTCACCACCATAACGTACTTGCTGCGTCTATTTTACCTCCACATCGTCAATACGTGCGGAAGTATGGTATCACCGACAGAAATTAAAAAAAAACTTTTTCGCTTTAACGTCCTAAAAATTACAAAATATATAGCAAACATTAGGCGAAGATTGGAACCTGTGATAAGCACTGATAAATACAATTAGAAAACCCAACATCACACCTTTTTAAAGACCTGACGGTTGTTTGACTAACAAAGTTAGCGTCATCAGAGGATGAAACATTCTAAACTACTTACTACTAAACATCACCTTTTATATTGAGTCTTAGGTAAAGACCGATACCGAGAAGGATACGCAATCGCAGGCAAAACTTCTGTGCACTGTACTTTAACTGCCGGGCGAGGTTTTTGAACTTCCTTCATAACTTTACCTGACAAGTTTCGGAATATTTGTCTCTATCAAAGACAGAGCGCAAAGAAACGACCATAAATTAGTGGCGGAGTTCGGTTTAAGGAGCTTTTGTTTT
Source organism: Tillus elongatus (assembly GCA_964006375.1). NCBI lineage: Eukaryota > Metazoa > Arthropoda > Insecta > Coleoptera > Cleridae > Tillus > Tillus elongatus. The sequence goes on from OZ023266.1 coordinate 143,949,036, forward strand.
TTATTGCATTAGAAATATAAATACTTTCGTATACAACTAGCTTTGCTGGTTGTCTAACATTTTTGAAAGGTTTAGGATTTCCCTTATCTATGTGGGATAATAACCACCACATAGATAAGGAAAATCTGAAACTTAATAAAAATGTTAGACACATATTTTTCTGGTCTGTCGGCCTGTATGTCTGTCTGTTTGTGGCCACGATAAATTTACTTTACAGTTAATACCCGACAAACGAATAGTAATTGTTTTTGGGTAAAATCGCTTAAAGCCGTAAGGGATGACTGAGGGGGGAAGGGGGTGTGGTGATTTGGTGAAAATTTATATTTTTGCTAAAACTCGAGTAATATAGCGTTTTAGGTTTGTTTATTAGAAAACTTTCAATTATACAATTATATATGTGTGTGGGTGGAATATCAGTGACAGGAATATCGATTTTTTTTTTGATAAAACGGCGTAAAAAGTCCCAAAATATATAAAAATTTGATTCTAGAACGAAAAGTTTTTGTCCGTCGGCGGTCTGTCTGTCGGCCTGTACGTCTGTCTGTTAGGAGACGCAAAAACTTTCGAACGAATTTGATATACACCCGACAAAGGAACGGTTACAGTTGTTTTTAGATAACATTGTCGTAGGGGGAGTGACCATTTAAAGTCATCTGCACCTCAAACGCTCATGTACAAAAAGCTACCACAATTGCTCTGAAAGTTCGAGTTACAGATAAAAAAGGCTCTTTAAAATTGTCTCCAGAAATTCTTCCGAATTTTTCGTCCCCTGATGACGCTAACTTGGTTAGTGAAACGATCGTCAGCTCTCTGTTAAAATGTCTTGTGGTAATTTGGGTTCTCTAAGTGTACTTATTGGATCATTTGACACCTAAGTGCCAATCTCTTGTTTATAGTGCAACTAATTGTATTATTGTCACTTATTATTGAATAAAGACGTTATTATTATTATTATTATTATTATTATTATTATTATTATTATTATTATTATTATTATTATTATTATTATTATTATTATTATTATTATTATTATTATTATTATTGTTATTATTATAATTGATGTGATAATCTAGTATCTAGATATTGCTCCATAATAATCTTGTATTTAACAATTCTGGTCAAGGTTTATATCTTTTATTAACAATTTAAAATTTTTTCTTGCTGCCATTCAACCCTGCGAACTTCAAATTAAGCGCGACGCTTCTGTAATAAAAGACTTTTGAAATTTAAGTGAAAATGTCGAGGCTTCAGACTTTAAAAATAAACAAGTAGACTAGTTACCAGCTCAACAACCTTGTAAAGCCGTTCGTAGAATGCTCCAGCGCGATTTAATTGATTACACTCCCGTTCTTTGAGAAAATAAATTAACTCCGAGAGAAAAATAAATATCTACCAGCTTATCTCTTCATTATCGGGGCGTATTAAACGATACTAGACTACAGAATCAGCTGCCTTTACAAACAGTTCTCAGTAGATTGAAGAAAAAAGTGCATTTGGTGTAAATCTAGCTAATTCTTTTGCAGCTGCGAGTTATTTTCGTTAATGCTTTATTTCATCTAGTTTCATTTTCAGTTTACCTAAAAAAATGTTATTTATTTTGTGCTTATACTGAAGCAGTTCTGGAGCACTACATACAAGTGTCCAACGTAGATTTTCCATTAGCCGTTTCTGGAGTACAGCTCACAATTTAATTTAGAAAATTCACACACGTGGATTTGTCGAATTTTCCAGTTCACTGAAAATATTGGCGTTAGTATGGGACTTCCGGTTATACCGGAAGTAGACGTCAACTTTCTTATTTCAAATAGAAGATGATGTTTTCTATTACGGATCTAGACTTCTTGTGAAAGCTTATGGTAGGTTTTGCTAACATGTTATTTAATTTTTCTCAACCATTTTCGAGATATTTGACTTTTTTCAAAAATTTCTTAAAAAACATTTTCACATCTACACACCTGTATCTCTCTTATTTTTCAACATTAAGAGTTGAAATTTTACAATGCAAATTCTAAAATGCCACAAAAAATTTGGAATTTACTAAAGCTAGTACAAGTTAGACGGGGTCTCCGAAATAGACCGGTCAATCGTGACAACTTTAAAACCTAAAAACTCTGTTATTTTAAATAGAATACCCTACATTTAATAACGTTAGTTCATATACTTTTTATAGTTCTTTCGATTGGTATAAGCGTTTTATATACCTAAGTCTCACCGATTTGAAGATATTTAAACATTATTTGCGATCAGAAATAATTATTAGTCAGTTTATCAGGTTGCCTAGGAGATGAAAATTTTAAACATCATCTTTCGACATAAGTAAAATATGCGACGACTTTTGAATATAACTTTTATTTGCGAGGAGTATAATCGAATTATTAGCAGAAGATGTCATGTGGTTGCAAAGAGATTTCCACATAAACACAGATCAACTTGTCACATGATCAGAATACTACTAAAAAATTTCTGAGAATGGAGTGTTTTGTCCAAAATTTCACAAGAGTAAAGCATTGTTAGGAAACAAAGAGATTTGTGTTAACTTAACAATAAATATTCGAAATTTGCACTGTTTATTTTGAGGCATATTTGAGATAAGAAATAATTATCAGTCAGTTTATCAGGTTGTCTAGGAGATACAAATTTTAAACGTCATCTTCCGACAGTAAACTTAATGGTTGTACTGTAAAGTACGTTAATCAATTGTATTTTAACAGAAGAGAGTATTTTACACAATAATGGCACACTTCAATTACTCAAACGATTACTTTTTAAAATTAATCATTATTAGTGAGGAGTGTAATCGAATTGTTAGCAGAACATGTCGTGTGTTTGCATAGATATTTCCAGATAGACATAGACCAACTCCTGACATGTTCAGAAGACTATCAAAAAATTGTTCTGAGAATGGAACGTTTCGTTCAGAAGGTAATAAAAATAAACCGCTATTGGACAATGAAGAGACACAAATAAATGTTTTGGCATCTTTTACTGCTTATCCGCATGCGCAATCAGAGACTGCAGTAGAAATTTGCATCTTTCAAGAGGAACTATTCACAGAATTCCAAAAATTAACAAATGGACACCATTTTCGTTTACTTTAATACACAAATTTTTCCCGGCGTGTAGAATTCTGCGCATGGTATCTTTTGAAAACTTTAGAAGAAGAAAATTTCTCAAGAAAGATTATATGGTGCGATGAGTCAAATATTTCAAAGAGAGGCATGTTCAATCGTCACAAAAGTCTCTATTGGTCGGACGAAAATCCCCACATTACTAGCGAACGAAATTCCTAGGACTCTTGGAGTTTCAATGTATTTTGCGCAGTAATTTTTGCCCTTAACATTTATGATTAGAACTTAACAAATTGATACCAATAATATTAAGCAATACTGAATTTTATTTGCGTATTATTACATTATGTTATTCAAATATTTATTAGCCTCACTGAAACTAAATTTGAAAATATGACCCTTTTATTCATATCAGTAATAATGGTAAGATTGAAAAAAAGTAATAACGAATTCTAAACGTGCAGTATTCACAGGTCCTGGATTGTGTCGCATTCTGCAGCAAGTAGTAGCACCAGCGTTGAACTTCTTACATGAACACAATGCTGCAGAAGTTTGGTATCAACAAGATGGAGCTCCACCACACAACTCACAGCTAGTAAGCGATCTACTCCAGGAAACATTTGAAGACAGATGGATAGCTAACGGTGGTCCTCATCGCTGGCCGGCCCGCTCACCAGACTTGACTCCACTAGATGTTAGTATCTAAGCGTGCATTTAGAACAAAGTTTACGAGGAACCACCTAATACGAAACAAGATATATTAGCTAGAGTATTAGATGCCTTTAACGTAGTGGAGCAAGATTACCTTTCTCGAGCCACGGGTACCATAATTAGAAGAGCCATTAAATGCCTCGAAGTGAACGACGCTAATTTCGAACATTTATTGTGAAGTGATAACACGCAAATCTCTTTGTTCTCTAATAATGCTTTACTCCTATGAAATTTTAGATAAAACACTCCATTCTTAGAAATTTTTTAGAAGTAATCTGATCATGTGACAAGTTGATCTGTGTTTATGTGGAAATCTCTTTGCAACCACACGACATCTTCTGTTAATAATTCGATTATACTCCTCGTAAGTAAAAGTTATATTCAAAAGTCGTCGCATATTTTGCTTATGTCGGAAGATGATGTTTAAAAGGCAACCTGACAAACAGACTAATAATTATTTATTATCGCAAATAATGTTTAAATATCTTCAAAGCGGTGGGACTTAGGTATAGGGAATGCTGACATCAATCGAAAAAACAATAAAAAGTACATCAACTAACGTTATAGAATATAGGGTGTTCTATTTAAAATAAGAGTTATAAGGTTTTAAAATTGTCACAATTGACCGGTCTATTTCGGACACCCTGTCTAACTTTTACTAGCTTTAGTAAATTCCAAATTTTGTGGGATCTTAAAATTTCAAATCTTCAGGTTGAAAAATAAGAGAGATACAGGTGTATAAATGTGACAATGTTTTTTAAGAAATTTTTGAAAAAAGTCAAATATCTCGAAAATTGTTGAGAAAAATGACAAAACATGTTAGTAAAACACACTATAAAATTTGACGAGCAATCTAGATCAGTAATAAAAAAACATCTTCTATTTGAAATAAAAAAGTTGACGTCTACTTCGGGTATAACCGGAAGTCCCATACTAACATCAATATTTTCAGTGAACTGGAAATTTTGACAAATCCACGTGCGTGAATTTTCAAAATTCAATTGTGAGCTGTACTCTAGAAACGGCTAATGGAAGGTCTACGTGGGACACCTGTATGTAGTGCTTCATAACTGCTTCAGTATAAGCACAAAATAAAAAGCATTTTTTTAAGGTAAAGTGAAAGTGAAACTAGATGAAATAAAGAATTAACGAAAATAACTCGCAGCTGAAAAGGAATTGGCTAGATTTACACCGAATGCACTTTTTTCTTCAATATACTTGCTTCTCGGTCTACGTGGAACACCTGCATAATACGAGATATATTAATATCAAGTTACCCTGGAAACTTTGCAGCAAGCAAAATTAAATTAAGTTGCTATGGTAACAACTATGCCTGATGAATCAGATGTCAAAGGTTGGCATCGAAAATGTGAATTGTCAAAAACTGTACATTTTTGTAAACGACCTGTCTACGAAGATACTGTTTTTTTTAAATTTTCAGTCAGTTATTAGGTATATATTTTTGTAAGTGTTCTTGGAAATGGTAGAAACCTTAGGTGGTCAACGTCCCGCACAAAACAGAAAATCGGAGTCACTCTCAACATTGGGGAATTTTTCAATTCCTTGCAAGGAAGATGTACAATCCTGTAGAAAAGTAACTTCTCGTTTGAGATATTTTAACCCTAATACACTCTAACAGCGAAAAAAATAATAAATCTCTTTAAACTACAGACAAAAGCTTGTCAAAAACACACCTTCGTGTTGCTATTGTAAAAACACTTTACACCGTATATACTCATGCTATTTTTTCAAAAATCTTTCTGTTGCGGAGAAAAACAAATATGTAAGATCCAGTCAACTTTGCACAAATTGCTAGGGTGCAACACATCTAGTAGCAAAATGTTAATCATTCGGAACGTGCGGTGTCTGTCAAAACATTTCACATTTACACCCTTGGCCATAAATATTAACAAAACAAATTCAAAGTTAAATCAGACTCAACCCCGAACAATTGAAAATTCAAACGCTTTCCTAGTCGCCCTTCTTCCAAAAGTCACGTTGCTTTACCATATATTTCTCAAAATCGCAAACACAATTAACATATATACCATATAGATCTTGCCACCATATGTCCCACAGATTGGAGTCCATAAGATATCTAATTGATAGACTGTTTCGAGTCCCACTGTCGGGGAGGAACTTTAATAACGAGCTCAATGTTATGAAACAGCTAGCAGTAAATAATGAATACCCTGTCGACTTAATAGACAGATTTATAAGAAAAAAGAGCCGTCAGCTCTTGAGAGAGACAATTTCCAATCTCTCGCCAGCCCAACCGGAGCGTCCCTCATACTTTCCTCTTACATACTGTGGCCCAATCACTGCTGCAGTCTCTTGTGTCTTAAAGAGAGACAATATCAAGTTCGCATACAGGTCAAGGGATATTGTTAAGAAGATTCTGGTTCATAATAAGGATTGTATTCCTCACCTCAAGAAGTCGGCGTATATTGTCTCACCTGTGGAGACCCCCAATGTAACAGTGTTTATATAGGAAGAACGGGAAGGGCACTGGGTACCAGGGTCTCTGAGCATCTCAGAAGCAGAAATATTGTCGATAACACTACTTCTGTTTTCGGTTACCACCTCGGAGATAGCGGCCACAACTTTGACAAGGAGAACGATGCTAGAATCCTTCACCCATCTAGTTTTGGTATGGAACAGTTTGTCCTGGAGGAAATGGAGATCTACAAGTACATAAATGGCTCCAATAATAATGTTTTTAATGTTTTAAACACCAGAAGCATAAACTTTTCTTCCGTTTACAGAAACGTAATTAAATAAACTTTCAATGGTAGTGCTCTAGCTCCACATAATTAAGTGCTTCTTTTGGTACCAAGTTCAAGAATAACCTTCTTTTCACATACAGAAAATCCTGAGTGAATAGCCTTCCATTTTCAGAAACCTGACTGGAACTTTCAATGGTAGTGCTCCGAATGACGTGTGATAGATTCCGGCCATAGAGCAAAGATCGGCTGTTTCTTTGGTTCTCTCTCCGCGCCGTTGACATTTTCTCCGCCGGCCGTAGTTCACATGTCCCTTCTGGTTGTTATGTCACTTGTTACTTGCCACCTTCAGTTGGCATTTCTTGAGTTAAATATCTAGAGATCCATGGAACTCCATTTTGTTCGTTTGATTAAACTAAAAAAATAAGCGTCTTTTACATTCATCCTCTGGTTTCTTCAAGTCTTGTGATGTTCCTGCCTTCCTGTTTGACGCAGTTTCTGTTTGGTATCCTGAGGACAATGGATGAAAAGCCAAACATTAACAACATTTCATACAGCATCTTTCTGTAATTGAGACAGGAAACTTTGTAAGTATTAACCCAAATGTGGCATATATGTCCTACTTCTACTTCTTTCTGAATTTCACATGTTCAGATGTTCTCGGGGAGTTCTGCTCGGCTGTGCAGCCTGCTTTGCTTTTATGTTTGTGCTTGTCTGTAGCTTTTATGTAATTTGACTAGTTTGAATTTTAACTTATTGATTGTGACTTCATATGAGTGTTGTTCATATTTGTGGGACCCCAGTCCCGTTTTAAGTTTTAAATCTTAAATAGTACAATTTTATAGAGATGTTTATAACTCTACGACACTAATGTCAGTTTAAATATTGCATGGCCGTTAGAACTAACCTGTATTTGACATTTAGCTTTGCTAGACTTTGTATTCTTTCTGTAGTTGCGGTGTTAGTCACTGGCATGATAGACCTACCAGAAACATAGTTTCTGACAACCACCTTTTTACATTCTAGGTCTAAACCCCTGAAGATGTCACATTAATGTGTTGAAACGCGTGGGATTTTGAGAATAAATCAGTTTGTCTGGTAGTAAAAGCCTTTAATTTACTCTAACCAGATAATGTTAACTTTAAATATAATATGAAGATTTTAATTTGTATACGAAAAATATGACATTAAATTTCTTTTGTGAAAAAGTGGATCAGATTCAATTGACTTCATACAGTTGTAGTATGTTTTATTTTTAACTTAAAAATTTAAAAACTAAGGGGGTTTCATATTTATAACCAATAACGATGTATAAATTAAACCAAATAACTTACCTTCAAATCAGCACTTTGGGACACCTGAAAAAGGAAACACATTTAGTTTAGTTAACACAAAACCAAATTTACTTGATTTGAATATACCGGGTGTCCCGCGACTTAACTTCACGGTTAAGACGTTTGAATTTTTAAAACGATTTATTTAATACTTTGAACAATCAATACTTAATTACTTAGTTACAAAAAAATGAATAATATATAATACTAAAAGTAAGACGATCAACCTACATGTGATCTATAGTCTCAGCACTCGGTGTGCGAAGGACTAACTCGGAACAAGAATGAACGGTTCTCCCACTGTGATTAGCCTCTTTATAGTCTTTCCTCCAGGCGTGGCACTATTGTCTCTGGATCACAAGGAATCTGCTGATGTTGATTCTCACAGTGATATTCCGTTCTACTTGCACTTTGGAACTGCAAGTTCTTGGCTCCGTTCAGACGGCGGCTGACTCAGCGGTTCTTACCGTGGGAAGGCGACATTGTATTATAATGGGCCATTGTTTGGGCTCCATTTATCTCCTCCCCTTTTTGAAGACGAAGCTATGGTTCGTTCCGGATTTTCAACGGAAATCCGGACTCGGTGGTTCCTGTTTTTGTTTCTTTATCTTCCTTGCGGGTTCTTCGTTTCTTCAACCCCATTCGGACGGCTATCGTTGTGATGGTTATTAAGACAGCTATGTACAGTAATATTGTCCATATACTCAGGTGATGGATTGGTATTGTTATAGGTCCTGGTATATTTTGTTTAATTTTTTGAAGTTGGTGTTGGATTTGATTGATGTTGTGTAGCTGTACGTTTTCTAATGATATTTCGGGTACTGGTCCTGGATTTGGTTGATCTTCTTGAATGGGGGGTTCTAGTGTAGGCAGGTTGAATAGTTGTTGTGTTTCTGCTGTTGCTGGACCGGTCTTGTAATTTTTGTTGTCTTTAGTTAATTGGCAATTTGGTTGCAGGTTGATTAATTTTGTACCCTTGATGATGTTGGTCCACTCCTGTTCCTTGCAAGTTATTCTGGCGTTAGTTTCTTCGGGTGCTATAACTATCTACTGACTGGTTCCATATCTCGAAACTGTGGTTCTATTAATTTTGATTACTTCTTGATTACAATTGTTAATAGGTTTTTGAAATTTTATTAGCTTTATTTCACATGGGTTTTGATCATTCATGGTTGTTGGATTGTCGTCTTTGCAAAAATATATTTGGTTCTTTAAATTTTGACATTCTTCATTACGATATGCATATTGTTTACTGCTTAGGATAACGTATTTGGTTCTAGGAAGTATCATGGTAAAAAGGTGTGTCTTTCTAGGGACAGGTAATGTATATAATTGATAATAATCATATTCTGATTCATCTACCAGAGGTATTTTCTATTTGAAATATAATTTTGAAATTGTTTTGGACGGCTTTTATTTTAAAGACTTTTTCGTATAGATTTAGATCAGTGGTTGTTATTACTTTAGCATTAGTTGCATAATTTTGGATTTTATTGATTTCTTTTATTATAAATGTTGGTTTTAGTATGGATGTGTGAAAGATTCCTAATTTTGCGAAAGTTATGGCATTTTCTGTTGTTAATGCTATTTCTTGAATATTGTGTAATAATTGTTATTATTATTATTATTATTATTTATCCTATTTACTATCGTGCCTTGGTTATGACTCAATCCTACTATCGTTCTATTAACTTCGACGATTGCCTCGAGCTTGACCAAATTTTGGAACCTAAAAGTTCATGAATTTTAATTTTGTCTGTCGTTAAGACTTCTAATGCTTGCTGAATGCGTTCCCCATTCTGTGAATCGAGATTCCCTGTATTGACTTAAACATAGAACCTAGTCGGTTTATTATGTTATGTTTTTGTTGTTTATTTAAAAGTGTGCCCTGTTTGGAAAAAATCCCATAAAATGTATTATCCCTGTTTTCTGTAGTAAAATTCACTTATCATGAAATTTTGCTATGCAGAATTATAATCTGTTATTGTTAATTACTGGTGGATATTTATTAGCTCTTATTTAATTGATTGGGAGTTTATTCCTAATTGATTGATTCGTTACCTTAACTTATTTCTAGCTGATTATATAATTTATTAATACTAGGATTACTTGAAACGGTCTTATAATTACGTTAATCGTTACGTGCGTTAATTCATTTAAGAATTAAGCTTGCTATTTAAATTGTCTGTGTCAGTCTGTCTACTTCCGGTTTATGTACGTACGGGTATCTATATAATTTAGAATGGACAGGTATGTCGTCTGTTGTCCTTATGCTATGTTTTATCGCATTTGTGTGCGTCAATGGTTCGTTTTTATTTAAAAAATATGTCCTGATATTCTGATAATAAACTAAATAACAATTGTTTTTCCTCGTCATTTAATTCTCCTGTATCTATTTGTTCAATTAAGACATTCTCATTATTAATCCGTTTTTGATTACGCCCCGTATCGTAAGTGTTTAAATTATTAATATGATTTGTACTAGAATTGTATTTTGTATAACTACGGGTGCGAACGAAAGTCTCCTTTGGCTGTATCTGGTTTCAGATGCATATTGTTTATTTAATCTGCTGAATGGCCTATCTCTTGCATTATAAGCTTGGTTATTATTTAGTACGTGATTAATTGTCTCAAGTTCTTCACTACGTATGAAATACTGCTGGGTTATTATATTGTTTAAATTTAAATGAGTCTCGGGTAGCCCCTACGCTGCCTGGTAATTCTTTCTTATCTTTGTTGTACCTCGATTTTGTTGTTAAATTTCTTCCTCGAGTATTGGTATGCCTGGTGCCGAATACGAGTCCGCATTCGAGTTTGCTGTGTCGTCATCGTCAATTTCTATGATTTCTTCCTCTTCGTCGATATTATTCGCCGTTGACTGATTATCTATGTCTAGTGGGTTTATTTCTACTCTGGAAAGTGCATCTGCTGCGCAGTTTAGCTTTCCTTTTTTTTTGTATTCAATTTTAAATTCATATTCTTCTAATTTTAATCTCCAACGGAGCAATTTTGAATTTGGTTGTTTCAACGAAAATAACCATTTTAAAGGTTTATGGTCCGTGTATATAGTGAATTTCCTTCCGTATAAGTATGGTCTAAAATAGTTAGTTGCCCACACGATGGCTAATAATTCTTTCTCGATTGTGCTGTGAAAATCCTTTAAAGTGTCTTACGGTCGTTTTGTTACTAGTGTTTTCTTACTAGAGTTGCGAAGAAGCTTAGACATGACTTTGTCTAACATTTTGATATGAAAAATTATAATATTTTTTTTCTATTGTTATTAATGTTATTATATTTTTAGATGGTTAATCTATTACGTATATTTCATACATTTATAAAATTTTGGTGATTCTACGTTATTAAAGTTTTTGTTGATAGCCGAACTTACCAGTTCGTAATCTTGTCCATTTACAAAAAAAAATGCAATAATATTTCCTTTGTGGTAACCAATATTCTTTTCTAAAAGTCTCTATTTGATCTGGTTTATTTAAATTAAAATTTGCACATATATAATTCCTTTTGTCCCGTCTGACTGATTGGTTTGTCAGTATTTTTTAAACTATCTGATTTTAAATCTGTGTGCCATGCCCAGTGGGTATCGGTGAATTATCTTTCTAAAATGTTTTCTAATTACGTAATGAATGGTTTCATTATTGATTCTACTTTTGACAAGGTGATAATGATAAGATTTATTACATACGCCTATATGTCCTTTTTCTTTACGACAATATTAATCATCAGCTTAGTTATTCAATTTAAAATTTGTTGAGTGCGGTCCTGAATATAATTTTTATTTAATGTTTATCTACTAGTATATTTTAGGTAGTTGTTACCGTAAGTGTGTTTTTTCGTCATCTTAGTCGCCTGTATATATTTGTCATGAATGTAACGGTGTCTGCTTAGTGTCGCTTTATTTGTTTGTAGTCTTTAGGTAATTGTCAAGTCATGTATGTGATGTATCCGATTTTCCCGTTTTACCTTACTTAGGTAATATAATTCGATTGCTTATTTAGTTTATCTAATTTAAATACATTGTAATCTTTTTTGTTACAATATTCACAGGTTTTAATATAATTTTCGATTTTCTGTCTCATCTGGGGAAAAGCGAATTTGTTTTGCACCTGTTCACAAGTTTCATTAAATGAGCGATGTCGGCGTTTAAGTTTCATGAGCAAGCATAATTTGTAGCCTAATATCTGATGCCGATTGTAATTTTTCCAATATGGGTAGTTTTGTTTTAGAATTATTAGTCATATTGGACTTTTGGATTTTTATGGGGTTTGTTTCAGTACTATTTTTATTTATGGCAAAAATTTGTTTATTATTAACATTAGAGTTTTCCGCTTTAGGGTTTGTTTCACTTACTACCTGTTTTACCGTTTTTAGCCCCGTATTCCCCGTATTATCATGTTGACCTAAAGGTTCATCTTCCTCTGGTTTTTCAATAACTAATTTATTTCTACCTAGTGCTCTATCCGGCTGCTTAATTAATTTAGTACTAGATTTTAATTGATTTTTACTTTTTGTGTGGACGTCGTATATATTATATAACCTATTAAGATCAGTTTCCTCGTTACAATGTTCGTTTGTAGTGGGAACTTCATTTAAACTGCTCTGTGGACTTTTGTTTGATCCCCTTATTATATTACCACCGGTGAGCCAGGAATTCACATAATTCATAATACTGTTATGGTTCTGTTGAACGTTCTGATTGGATTTTGACCCATCAGCGAAATTCATCGACTGCATATGCTTCATGTCGCTTGCGTCCTTCTTCAAGTTCAAGTTTAATTTAATTCTATGGTCATTCATTCCTTTCTTACAATTATAACTACTATCACTGCCCTCGTTAATTAAATTATTTGCTGGCATATCTATATGGTTAATATGTACTACCGGTTGTCCGTATACGTGTCTGCTATCTGAAAATTTTGTTGTTGACTATCGTATTCGTCTGCTGGCGAATTTTCGTAATTTAATTCTTCATTGACGTAACTCAAATCGTAATTTGTTTCATTTATGTGATTATCATTAAATTCTAAGTTATTTAATTGAGCTGCTCTACTTGGCTGCGTTAGTGACAGTCTAGTATTAGAACTATCTACTTCCATTGGTTCGTGATAATTTCTGTTAGCATTATGATTTACATTGGGTCGACCCGGTTGATTATTGAAGTTGGGTCTCCAAAATTGACTCGAAAAATTTTGCCTTGGTACAAAGTGTTGATTTTGTCTAGGCTGGGAATTTGTGTGATTGTTTTGATTATTATGTTGTTGAAAGGGTCTAAAGTTATTTTGGAAAGGTCTCTGAAATTGTACATTCTGAAAAGGTGGGTTATTTTGTCTCTGAAAGAACGTACGGTTTTGTCCTTCTAATTTATTACTATTACTGAAATTCTTATTTATTGTTTTATCTCTATAATCGAAATTTTCCTCTGCGAATACGAATTTCAAAGCTTGTTCTATGCTCGTGGGTGCTTGACTACGCAAGACGAGCCCTAACGGATTGCGTATTCCTCCTAAGAACGCTTTTAACGTTTGATTCTGGTATATGTCTTTCTTAATTAATCGCACGCCTTCATTTGGCTCGTTGGCTATTAAACTCGAGATGAGCAATTGCTCTATATGACGGCATCTGTTCGCGAACGACAGTGCGTCTTCAGCATTACGCTGTTTCAAGGTTAACATCTCCGCTAATAAACTATGACTATCTCTTTGGTCACTGAAATTCTGAACAATGGCCTCTCTCAGGTCTGCCCACGTATTAATTATCTTTGTATTTACTATAAGCCGGGCTGTTCCCGTTAGTTTAGTTTGAACATAATTTAGTAAGAAGTGATTCATATACAGATTCTCATTTGGCACGTAGAACTGGTTCATGACCAAGTCACATGCTTTTAAAAAGTTGCCTACGTTGGCTGGTTGCCCGTCGAACTCGGGAATAGCTTTTAAGAAAAATTCTTTGAATTGGTCTGTCATATTGCTACTGTTACTACTCTTATTAATATTAGAATGATTTACTGTTATGTTATTGTCGCTAATGCTGATTGATCTAAATCTATATTCTATGTTACATAAACTTTGTGATTCTTCCTCTGAATCAGACATATAACGTTACAATACAACACATAAAAATTGGAAGTGTAAAATGGGATAGCAGTAAACTTACCATAATACGATGGTTGCTGCTTCCATTTGACTCTGCTTGGCCACTACTTCTGCTTTAACTTGGCTCTGCTTGGCTCGAATTGGTTATTAGGCGTCGATACGCTTAAAAATCGATATGCTTTCGGTTTTCTAACCAATACTAACGACTGCGCCACTTAACTTCACGGTTAAGACGTTTGAATTTTTAAAACAATTTATTTAATACTTTGAACAATCAATACTTAATTACTTAGTTACAAAAAAATGAATAATATATAATACTAAAAGTAAGACGATCAACCTACATGTGATCTATAGTCTCAGCACTCGGTGTGCGAAGGACTAACTCGGAACAAGAATGAACGGTTCTCCCACTGTGATTAGCCTCTTTATAGTCTTTCCTCCAGGCGTGGCACTATTGTCTCTGGATCACAAGGAATCTGCTGATGTTGATTCTCACAGTGATATTCCGTTCTACTTGCACTTTGGAACTGCAAGTTCTTGGCTCCGTTCAGACGGCGGCTGACTCAGCGGTTCTTACCGTGGGAAGGCGACATTGTATTATAATGGGCCATTGTTTGGGCTCCATTTATCTCGCGTTTCAGTTCACATGCAACAAAATATGGAAATGGGTTAAAAGAAAATGTATGAAATAAGCTCTTTCTAAATAAGTTATAAAATTATCCCTAGTATCCACTCCTAACTTTTTTTTTCAAATGGCACCCTTATAATGTTTGTATATGTTTAGTAGCTTAACGATAAAAATACACAGATACATAATAATTATTATTTATGTTCGTGAATACAAGTAAAAAAAAATAAATATAACTTTATTTTAGATAATAATATTTTCAACCTTCCAAATATGAATAAATTTATGACTGCAATCCAAGCAAATTTCTGTTTCTTGTAAGCTATGCTGATTTGGAAAACGACGTATTTGGTTGCAGCATAAAATTGCAGCATTTTGTACAAACAAATTATAATACCAGAATCAACACCTACCACATTAACAAACTAAACTGACTGAATTTGTAAATAACATCATTTTATTTGGAAAAAATCAAAAGATAAACATCACAAAAAAAGCCCAAGCTTTAACCTTTGTGGAAAACAATAGCATATATATATATATACAAAAAAAATCCAACTAAGTACCAATTATCATTTCAGGCACCCAAAAGCTTTCTAGAAAACTGCCATGGAAATAGTGACCCCCTAAACGAATCTTGGCGTTTGAAAGAAGATATAGATGCGTTATTCAATTAGCCAAACTAGCAACTACTATCAAGGAGAAACATAGACAGATTCAGAACAAGAAGAAAATTCGTCACAACAAATAACCCGTTAGTTATCGACGCGATGCGCCTAAAAGTAATTCAGTGGAATTGTTGTGGTTATTGTCACATAGAACGAATAAGGCAGCTTATTATTAACTATGAACCAGAAACTATTTGCTTACAGCAAATTAACCTTAAAGTCGGTGAAAATCCAAAACAAAATTGCGCCGAAGGATTTCATTATTATGGAACTGCCCAAAAGGTCGGTGGAGGCGTATTCATTTTCATAAAATGGAACTCCTACGCCTATCAAGTTCAAACAATAAGTAACATCATCTGTTATATTTACCGGTCACCTTCTGACAACAAGTTTGTCCAGCTCTTCGACAACTTTTCTGAAAAAACCGACCATCTGATATCTGAATATCCTTCCTTCGAGGTCACTATTCTTGGTGACTTCAATGTCCATAATAAGGAATGGCTAGGATCTTCAAAATCCGATCCACAAGGGAGACCTTTGCAGTCAGCAATTCTTTAGCCAATATGGTTCAGAAACCTACTTACTTTCCCCGCGTCCCAACACACAGCTCAAATCCCTTGAATCTACTTCTTACTACAAAACCTGAATGCTATAAGATAAAAGCCACCGCCCCCCTTGGTCGCTCAGACCACGGCATGGTCACAGATTCCTGCGCAATGCAACGCGAGGTCACACAGTCATCACACCCACGTATCGTTTGCTACTACAACTCCGCGAACTGGGACGAAATGCGGGATTAATTTTCCTCATTTCCATAAGCGTCTGTCTACTTCTTTCATCCTGACCCCTCTGATATCTCACAAAACGTCACCAAAATTATGCAAGCTGGCATGGAATTATTTATTCCACGTACACAGAAAACCTCTTCAGCCACTCAAAAGCACTGGCTCTCTAAATCCTGTGACAAGGCCAGACTTGAAAAGGCCAAAGCTCCTAAAACGCTTCTACACAATCCCAGTCAAGAAAACCATCAAGCGTTTAACGACGCAAGAAACCGCAATGTCCGTGTTCTTTCTGAGGCAAAAAGCTCGTTTAATAATTACATCAAAAACAAAGCCCTCTCAAGCTCCAACGGCAGCAAACCCTTCTGGACTCTTGCTAAATCTATTGGGATTAATTTCTGCAAGAGCACGTTCCCACCTCTTGTTTCAGGGGATTAAATTGTTTCTACCGCCCTGGGCAAGTCTGAACTTTTTGCCTCGTTGTTCGCCGGCAATTATACTATCACCCCACCTCCAAATGTTCAACCACCAACAGTCCCCAATGTCGCGCATAAAATGACAGCTATTATTTTCAAAACTAAAAAGGTACGAAAGATGCTCTCTTCTCTTAATACCAGGAAAGCCTCTGGCCTTGACGAGATCCCAGCAATTTTTCTCAAAAAATGCGCACCAGAACATACCCCTGTCCTGACTCGTCTGTTTCAGAGATCTCATAATAGGGACATATTCCCTAGTAACTCGAAAACTGCTTGAGTACAACCCGTCCCCAAAAAGGATCCAAAGCGCTTCCTAGCAACTACAGGCCTATTTCTCTCATTTCTGTCGTCTCTAAAGTGATGGAAAAGTATATAAACACCGAATTACTAAAATTTCTTGCAAAACAGTCTAATCCACGACAAGTAGTATGGATTCCGTCAGCTGCCGACCTCCTTTCCTTTGTCACCCATTTATGAAACAAGTCTATGAAACTACACGGTGAATCCCAGATTGTCGCTCTAGACATATCCAAAGCATTCGACCAGGTCTGGCACGCAGCGCTGCTTAATAAATTTCCGACCTATGGCCTACCACCAAAATTCTGTACCTGGACAGCAAATTTTCTCTCCAACGGGAGCGTTTCTGTTGTCGTAGATGGCCATTCCTCTAAACTGTATCCAATTAACACAGTTCAGCTTTAGCCCCTACTTTGTTTCTTCTTCACATCAATGACCTCCCCTCCAGCACATCCAACCCAGTTCACAGTTACGTGGACGACGGCACCCTCTACTCAAAAATACAAGATCGTAAGCCTGTCTCTTTAGCCCAATTAGATGAGGATCGCAGACTCATGGAGGGTTCTGTTTATGTGATCTCCAAAATTCAACCCCACCAAATCTCAGTCTTGCTTTTTATTCGATTAGAAATACAACAGACCTAGACGCATCAAAATGAACAACCAAGTTATTCAAAGTATTGAGTCCTTTTCACTTGTTTGTATTTACGTGGATCGAAATCTCAATTGGCAACAACATGTCACATCAATTGCAGAAGCGGCTGCTAAGAAATTAGGTTTCCTCTTCCGGGCTCGCAAAAGCTTCTTACCAGCCTATCTCTATGCCTTATATACTTCACAAATAAGGCCAAACCCCGAATACCGCTCTCAGGTCTGGAGTGCCGCTGCCGCTTCCACACTCGCTATCCTGGACCCCATTCAGAAGAGAGCTATACCTCTCATCGGTGACCCTACCATCACCCAAAGGCTGCCCTACCTTGCCAGCCGACGTGCCGTTAGTGACCTATCTCTCTCTCTTTTATAAATATCTGCACGGGCACTGCTCAGAGGAGCTTTCTACCATAGTTCCTCCACCTGCTGCCCCCAACAGATCTACCAGCGGAACAGAGCGAATGCACCTTTTTATTGTCCAGGTCACTAGACATAGAATACCCGCTTTTTGTCCCGAGGACCTCCAAGTTGTGGAATTCCTTGCCGGCATATGTTTTTCCTTCTCCTCCGATCCTCCAAACCTTCAAGTACAAAAGTTGCCTCTTTCCTCCTTGTCGACACCCACGATACGATAGTATTTAGGCTATAAGCCCTTGTGGTGTGTTGTTGAAATAAAAAAACTTTGAAACAATAATAGTAAAGATACATTATTTTTTAAAGAAAATTCACTAAGAGGTGTTTGTGATTTTCCAAATATTTTTAGAATACAACGGTAAAATTATGGTGTGGGTTGTAAAGAGAATTATTTTCCTAATTTTCTTATGCGCAAATCCAAAATGGCGCCCATTAGAAAAACGAAAGTGAACTATAATATTTCTGAAAATAGTAGGCCTAGGTAAAAAAATAAAAACCAAATAAATATGTGCGTTATAAAATGTAGCGTTACCAAATTTTGAAATTATTGTTAAAAAGAAAGAAGTTATTAACTTTTTCAATTGTTTCAAAATATTTCTGAAACAATCAAATTTTTTTCTGATTCATTGTGGTATTCAAAATGGCCGTTAAATTGGCCAACTTTTCTGTAATTTAACCAACTCTCTATCGCTTACCGTTGACGAAATCACAATTGTGCACATTAAAAACAGTGGCACCTGTATACGTGTGTGTATATGTGTATTTAGTTATATTGTGTCAGTGACCTACGCTGTCGAGACACATTAATTAATATAAAAAAAAATGTAGAGTAAAAAGACATACCTTATCAGCAACCAAAGTTTCTTTCTGCGGCAGACATTGTTAAATTTATATTTTAGGTTTTTTCTTGTGATAAAAATATTATCTAAAATAAGGTCTTATTGATTGTTTTCTTATTTTTCTTCGTGAAATAAATATTAAGTGTTACACATTAGTGTATTTGGATTGTTAAGTGCTATATAAATGTAGACAAATATTACGTGGGTTCCAGTTGGAAAAAAGTTAGGACTAGTTACTAGAGGATGGTTTCCTATAAGGGTGATTTTCGAAAATTTCTAGGAAAGGTTTTTTGTCCAATAATATTCTTTGCCTTAGCTTTTCTCTATTTTTATTCGAAAACTTATTTTTAAGATTCGAGGACCGAAAGTTTTGTTTTCATTGGCTTTCCCGAAATTAACTAATCGATGACCGTTGAGCAAATGCCTTAGACATGTTTATTCTGGAAAGCGATTTGATTGTTCAAATATTATGATAAGAACATAGATGTGTGTTCATTTACCCCGGATTTTCTACAGAAGCTATTCCGTGTAACATGTACATATATTTAGTTTATAAAATAGGCTAAAGGATTTGCGGTGAAGACTGCCTCATCGCCCCAGTGAACCTTTAACAACATTTTCCTTTCATAGAATCCTACTTACTGTGAAACTATACAAATTCCAGGCTTATAGAGCACATGGTACATGCGAAACCTGCATCTACGATTACGTTTATAATTACCTACGCGGAATAAGCTTAGTTTAGGCAAAGGTTGTAAATACTGGTCGTCTACTGGGGTTTCATGTTGTAGGTACTTCAGGCTCAGAAATATGTAGGCCAAAGCATCTCGCAATATACATAATCACTATATTAAACTTTCAAGACTTAACTTGGTAGCTGGACACACCAAAGCCTTTACATGCAAAAAGGTCTGGATGCAGCAAGTGCGTTATGGAAGTGAATTTTTATAAAAATGTGTATAATAGCAAATATGTCTCTAATACAAGCAGACATCAATATGGTTACCGGTATAGCCTATATAGTAGAAACAATGTACCATATTTTATTAAAATAACTGTTTGTTTGGTATACAAAATTTTTTCGAAAATAAACTTTAAATGTTTACGAGCAAACTGGTTTTCTCTCCAACAAACCTTAGACTAATAGCGAATTGAGTTATTGAAATTTAAAGCATTTAATGAAAGTTGCTACGAAAGCGCACTTACTGCGGCTCGATTTTTTTCTTACAAATATGAATCATATTTCTATAAAAAATGTAAAAATGCAATAACATAAGGGTGTTCGAAAAAATATTTGTAGTGTTCACCAAAGACTTATGGGCCACCCTGTGATTGTCGAAATAATTGTATAAGATGCACCTCAAGATACCTTATAATTAACGTATAAATTTTTTTCTCGTATCTTGTACAATAATAATTATATTGGGCTTTACCTTAGAAATGCGTCACCCTGTATATATGTAAACATATAAAAACTGAATGTAAACCCGGATATGGATTCTAGGGGGCGTAGCTTGCGCTCGTTTGAAAAAATCTTTTTAAAATTCACCAGTCGCGCCTCCTCATGAACGAATTTTTTCTACGAAAATTAGCTAAAAATTATAGATCGTTAAAACATAAACTTAAGTAAAACTACCGCCAAAGCATCAGAGAGAGGGTATATGTGAAATGAATTTTCTTAAAATATTTTAGTAAAACGAAGGACAGTGACGGTTGAAGCTGAAACTTAAGTATGTAAGGCTAGATGTATTGACCACAATTAGAACCGTAGGCCGGTTTCGCTCTAATTAGAACTCTTCAGTACCGCATACTAATTGTAGCGAAAATACACCTATAAATTAATACGGCTATGGTAGCCAGCCTCCCAACACTAAGCGAGTGGTGAGACACGAAGCAACGTGCCGCCACCTAATGTTGGAAGGCTGGATACCATAGCCGTTCTATTTTATAGGTGTATTTTCGCTACAATTATTATGCCGTACTGAAGAGCTCTTAGAGCGAAACCGGTCCTCAGCACCTCTATATTTTAACGCTTTGTGTTATTTGGAGCTGGCGTGAGAACCTACTACTTGGTTCCGCAACTAGGTGGCGGCAAGTTGCTTCGTGTCTCATCAATCACTTAGTGTTGGAAGGCTGGCTACCATAGCCGTGTTATTAGTGAATTTTCTTAAAAAAAATTCACTAATGAGGAGATCCCGACTTTTGAATTTTGCAAAAATTTCTTCAAATGAGCGCTAATTAGGCCCCCCAGAACACATATCCGGGGTCGGTTTAAATTTTTATATGTTTATATATATATATATATAGGTATATATATATATATATATATATATATATATATATATATATATATATATATATATATAGATATATATATATATATATATATATATATATATATATATATATATATATATATATATATATATATAATATATATATATATATATATATATATATATATATATATATATATATATTTATTTATATATATATATATATATATATATATATGTATCACACCGATAACTCAAAAAATAATGGGCCGATTTTGATTAAATTTGGTGAATAAATTCCTTTTGCAAATGGCTTGGATAAGTTTGTTAGCCAGGAAAATCGGTCCAGGTTTTCCCGGAAAATTTTGTGTTTTCTTTCAAAAAAAATTTATATCTCCGGAATTAACAAAGTAAGGGCAACCAAATCTCATATGCGGATTTATTTCGTTATAGGCAAGTTACCTACCAAAATTTAGCTTCGTAGGTTAAAGGATAAAAGAGTTACAGGCATTCAAAGAAAAATAAATTTGGATTTTCCTCAAAACGTCAAAATTGCGATTTTAAACGTCAAAATTGGTGAGTACATTCCTTTCGCAAGTCGCTTGGATAATTTTGTTAGCCAGGAAAATCCGCCGAGGTTTTCCCGGAAAAATTTGTGTTTTCTTGGGCAAAATATTTATATCTCCAAAATTAACAAAGTAAGGGCAACCAAATTTGGTAAGCTGGTTTATATCGTTATAGGTGTGCCACCTACCAAAATTTAGCTCTGTAGGTCGAAAGACAAAAAAGTTATGGGCATTTAAAGAAAAATAAATTGGGGGTTTCCTCAAAACGTCAAAGAGACAATTGAAAACGTCAAAATTCGCAACATTTAGGCAAATAACTTGAATCTAATACGATCTATGGAAAGAAAATGTCTCAAGAAGAATGTTTTACATACACCGAACTCTTAGTTTCAACCGTCATTGTCCTTCATTTTACTAAAATATTTCCAGAAAATTCATTTCTAATAGACCCTTTCTCTGATGCTTGGCAGTAGCCTTAGCTATAGAGTTTATTGTTTAATGGTATATAATTTTTGTCGAATTTTCGTAAAAAATCAATAAAGCTCAATATATTCGTTATTATACAAGATATGAAAAAATATTGTATACATTAATTATACGGTGTTTTGAGCTACATCTTAAAAAATTATTGCGACAATCACAGGGTGGCCCATAAGTCGTTGGTGATACAAATAATTTTTTTTTGTCGAAAACGCCTTATTTTTTTGCATTTTCCATCGAAATATAATGCATGTTTGTAAGTTAAGAAATTCTGGAGGCAGCAAGTGCGTTGTGGTTGCGAATTTTGATTAAATGCTTCATATTTGAAAAGCTCAATTTGCTATTAACCTATAAGGTTGACCAGGAAACGGATTTTTTCAGTAACACTTTTGGTTTACTTTTGGAAATTTCTGTACGTTTTCAAACAATCAAGTTATTTTGATGAAACATGGCACATTGTTTTTACTATATATGTTATACTGGTAATCAAATTTGATGCCTGCTTTTTCTATATAGGTTATACTGGTAACCAAAATTGATGTCTGCTTTCTTAAAAAGAAAACACACATATTTGCAATAAAACCATTTTTATGAAAATTCACTACCATAACGCACTTGCTGCGTCCCGAGATTTTTTATAGGTGTATTTTCGCTACAATTAGTATGCCGTACTGAAGATCTCTAACTAGAGCGAACCTGGTCTACGGTTCTAATTGTGGCGAGAATACATCTAGCTTTACTAACTATTAATATTACAAAAAGAATTTAAGAAAACACTCGCTAGGCACTTATCGTTTATAAAAAAGGCTGGACGCAGCAGGTGCGTTATGGTAGTAAATTTTCATAAAAATTAATAGCAAATATGTCTTTTTTCAATGAAAGCAGCCGTCCAATTTGGTGACCCATATAGGTTAACACACCTCCGTGGTGCAGTGGAACGAGTGTTTGGCAACTGCACGAAGTGTCCGGGTTCGATTCCCGGTGGTGTCAGTTTCTGTCACTGTGTGTTGAGCGGGTGTGCGTTGTTGTTTATATGTAGCCTCCCCCCGCAAAAGCTGCTCGTAGCTTCTGGACAGAAGTGTGTCATTTATGTGGTGTCATATAATAAGAAACAATGTACAATATTTCATCTAAATGTAAAAATTAAATCCGGTTGCGGACACGAAAACAATCACTTCTGAAGTCACAAATCTCTACGTCTCTGTTAACTGTGGAACGGTTTTACCAACCAAGGGTAATAACAGCTGCTGTTCACTTGAATTATAACTCATAAAAGTCCTTATCTTTCATTTGTGATTTTTTTTCAACAAAAAGTTGCTAAAAAATATGAGAATTACACAATCTGATCAGATAACGTTAAAATTGAATTAAAGACCAAAAAAATTCTGGACGCAGCAAGTGCGTTATGGTAGTGAATTTTCATAAAAATGTTTTTAATAGCAAACATGTTTTTTTAAGAAAGCAGGCATCAATCTATATAGTAGAAACAATGTGCCATGTTTCATCAAAATAACCTTATTTTTTGAAAATCTACAAAAAATTCCGAAAGTAAACTTAAATTGTTCCCGAAAAAAACGGGTTTCCTGGTCAACCTTATAGGTTAATAGCAAATTGAGCTATTCAAATTTAAAGCATTTAATGAAAATTCGCTACCAAAACGCACTTGCTGCCTCCCAAACTTCTTTTCTTACAAAGATGTATTATATTTCGATGGAAAATGCAAAAATGCAATAACATAGGGCGTGTTCATTTAAAAAAAAAATTTGAATCACCAACGACTTATAGGCCAGCCTGTAATTGTGGAAATATTTTTAAGATGTAGCTCAAGACACCCTATAATTAATGTATACCTTTTTTTTTCGTAACTTGCATAATAACGGATATATTGAGCCTTAATGATTTTTTACGAAAATTTGACAAAAATGATATACCATTAAACGATAAACTCTATACCCAACACTACTGCCACAGCATCAGAGAAAGGGTCTATTTTAAATGAATTTTCTGTGAATATTTTAGTAAAATGAAGGACAATGACGATTGAAACTAAGAGTTCAGGCTTTGCAAAGCATTTTCTTGAGACATATTCTTTCCATAGCTTATATTAATTTCAAGTTCATTGCCTAAATATTACCAATTTTGACATTTTAAATCGCGACTTTGACGTTTTGAGGAAAACCCAAATTACATTTTTCTCTAAATGCCTGTAACTTTTTTGTCCTTTAACAGGCATGGCTAAAATTGCTAAAATAGCTTGCCTATGATGATATGAATCTGCGTACCAAATTTGCTATCCCTTACTTTGTTAATTCCGGAGATATAAATTTTTTTCGAATAAAACTCAAAATTTTCCTGGAAAACCTCGTCCAATTTTCCTGACTAACGAACTTGTTCAAGCCATTTATAGAAGGAAGGCATGTGCCAAATTTTATCAAAATCGGCCCATTATTTTTTGAGTTATCGGTGTGATACACACACAGAAATATATATATATATATATATATATATATATATATATATATATATATATATATATATATATATATATATATATATATATATTCTTAAAAAATTGTGGGAAAGCCGTCAGTTGCAAAATAAAACTCTTTATTAAAAGCCGAGCTTTCGGAAAAGTTTATTCCATTCTCAAGGCTTGTTTTTTGTTTTTGTCTAGGAAATATAAATAGGGGTAGTGATTTCTAATATTATTATCTTTCTTTAAGTTTATTAAATTTTAGAAATCACTACCCCTATTTATATTTCCTAGACAAAAACAAAAAACAAATTCAAATAGACAATTGTTAGCTTCATATGTCAGTTTGGCACTTTCCGACTTCAGTCAAATTTTAAAAAACGGTTTTTTTCATGTTTGTATTTTCATAATTAGTTATAGTAAAACTCACGTTAGATGTAAGTATTTTAAAACTTTTATATTTTTCCTAAGTAAATTGAAAACTTTTTCCTTTCCATGTTGTAGCCTTGAGAATGGAATAAACTTTTCCGAAAGCTCGGCTTTTAATAAAGAGTTTTATTTTGCAACTGACGGCTTTCCCACAATTTTTTAAGAAAATAACACTATTACCGTCACGAAAACTTAATACTATATATATATATATATATATATATATATATATATATATATATATATATATATATATATATACATACATATATATATATATATATATATATATATATATATATATATATATATATAAACATATAAAAATTGAAACTGACCCAGGATATGGGTTCTAGGGGTCCTAGTTCGCGCTCATTTGCAAAAATTTTTTAAAAATTCAAAAGTCGAGATCTCTCCATTAGTGAATTTGTTCTACGAAAATTCACTAAAAAGTAAAAAAAAAATCTGAAAGAAAAATTCAGTCAACAGTGAGACTTTAATCCACGGCCCTTCAGTCATGAGCCAGCAATTTCAATTGAATAAACTTTATTTACATTAATAATAATATTTACAAAATACATGCATATTCTTGCTACAGGTTTTAAATCGTATAAATGTGGAACGCCTATAAGTTATATATTTGCTCTGTACAATTTACTAATGTGTGTATACAATTTATACTTATAATAATGTGCGAGAGGGTTAAAGTGGTTATAATGTTACCCAGTAATTTGTGTGAGATTATCAGGAAAATGTAGCTGTTTAAGAAACCCGATTCGGATGAATAATTGTGTGAGTGATTGTTTAGAACTTTTGTCCTTCCGTTTAAATAGACATGTTATCTAGAGTCAAAATCTTCGTTAAAGAATCGCTAATGCTGGTATATTAACTCGTGTTTAATTTTGATGATGCTGTTTTGTCGGATGGTAGTTAAGTTTTCAATGAGTTTACTGTTATTAATAGAGATGCTGTAGAATTTGTCAGAAATTGGATCTATGTAGTCTTTTAAATCGGGTAAATTTGTTACGGAATGGAGGGTGTCAATTCTGGTGTATATGCTCAAACCTACGATTAATCTAAGGCATCTATTTTGAAACCTTTGGAGAGAAAGAAGTCTTGTTTTCAATGTAGCACCCCAGACTTGACATCCATAGGTGATTGTTGGTCGAAGTACCGCTGTGTATATTAGTTTTTATTTACAAAACTCATGTTCCTATTTATCAGGGTAGGGTATAAATAACGCATTGCAAAAAAAACATTATTTTCTTTATGAGTTGATGTGTTTGAGTCTATCATGTGTGCCTAGTCATTTCACATTATTTGTTGGTTGTATTTGCTGCATATTTTTAGTAGTATAAAAAGTTTAATAGTGTTAAGTTTTTTACTAAAAATAATGTTTTCGGATTGAGAGGCGTCCCTCCGCTCATGAGCGAGCCGTCTCCCATAGGGTTGGCAAGGAAAGTGCAATAAAAGGTGGATAACGCATAATGGTCTTCAGTTATTTATTTGTAATATGTAAGATCTATTTAAAATGCATCTTTTGCAACTATTTTAACAGATAAGAAGAGTGGCATAAAGGTAGGACATTCTAATATACATTCTATGCAATATTTACCATCCATTAATAGTTATTCTAATTTCAGGTTTCACACCTTCAGTTTGACATTTATATAAGAAAAATTACAAATTTTTCCACAGTACTTTTTGACCTTTTTGCGCCATGAAAAAATAAACGTTTTCTGTAATACTGAATAGATTTTGTTTAACACATACACTAATTTGGTTTTGCGCCCTCTCTGACTTTTAGTGGCACTAAAATGTTGCTTCAATAAATGTCTATGACTTTTCTTCCTTTAAACTTAAAGATCTACATTTTAGCGCATGGTTTGATTTTGACAATGCAAATCCGCTTACCAAATTGTCATAACTTTGTTATTTTCTGAGATATGACTTTTCCCAAAAGAAAATCTAAAATGTTCCCGGAAAAAATGGTCAGATTTTTCTGCTAACGAGCCACTTGCCACTCATCAAATTTTATCCAAATCAGCCCATTATTATTTGAGTTCTCGGTGTGATAATGATCTTCCAATATGTTTAAAAAGATAAGTTTTCAACCAATGTGTTCTATCAGTTATGACATACGGCGCCGAAACACTAACCCTTACCAACGTTTCTTCTAAGAAACTAAAAGTAGCACAGCGCAAAATGGAGAGGTCGATGCTTGGCGTTTCGTTACGTGACCACATTAGAAATGAAGAATTACGCAGAGGATCATGAGTGACTGATGTGGTCGTACATGTGGCAAAACTCAAATGGAAGTGGACGGGACATGTGGCTCGCATGCAACATGACAAAACGATTACCTGAATTGAGACCCAGATCCGATAAAAGAGACAGAGGAAGACCACCAACTCGCTTGACAGACGACATTACAAAAATTACAAAAAACTGGATTCGTAGCGTTTAAGACAGAAAAGAATGGACTCAACTAGGGGAGGCCTATGTCCAGCAGTTGATGCAGAGAGCTGATTGATGATGATGATGATATATATATATATATATATATATATATATATATATATATATATATATATATATATATATATATATATATATATATATAAATTGAAACTGACCCCGGGTATCTGTTCTAGGGGCCTAGTTTGCGGTCATTTGAAAAAGTTTTTCAAAATTCTAAAGTCGAGATCTCCTCATTAGTGAATTTTTTAAAGAAAATTCATTAACGATGAATAGAATGTTCATTTCAAAATAAAAATATTTCGTGAGAATTTGGGTAAAGACGTTCTCAATTCCATCCAACCAAATTGAAAGATATGATGCGTTATAATTGTGTGCAGTATTTTACGGTAAAAACGGTTTTCCCTATCTCTAGATATTCCAGGTAACTAAATTAATTTCAACGGTTTTCCCTATCTCTAGATATTCTAGCTAATTAAATTAATTTCAAACCACTCACATGCTTAATAAGTACGTATAGGAGGCTTAGTAAACGAACATCATAAGATTTTCTCTCCCAAACAATGTCGAACGGTTCTCAGACGCCCGTATTTATATGCTGTGTGTGTTTAAATCAGACAAGTATGTAGATTCAGCCACGATCTTTGTAAGGCAATTTGTGTAGTTTCTATCTGAAAAGAGGGAGACACAAAAAGGCTGCCTTGTATGTAAACGCCTCTATCCATCTTATGAAGTAAATATATTTGCAGAAGGATACTGTATCACAGAAGACATCATTAGTGTCGTTCGTTTTGACTAACCGAACAACCTTACCTTATAACACACTACCCATTGAAAATATTTTACAAAACAAGTCTGAATCTTCGTGTTTGGTGATTTCAAAAGAGAGCATAAGATTGTAAAGTTTTTTATGGTAAATACAATTTATCCAACTTCGTTGAAAGAATCATTTGCGTCAATTCACATCCGCTGTTACGATGTTACCGTGCTTGCAAAATCTTTCAAACGCCTTTATTCTATAAGCCCGCTATACAAGTTGATAATTTTAAAGGGTTACAATCGTATATCTGAAAAACCGGAGTACTTTGCTAAAAATTTGGTGAGGTGATAAGTAGGCCGAGGGACTCTTTTGAAATATTTTAGACATTTACTCCTCCTCCTCATTCAGAAGGGCCAGTGTCACTTTATAAATGTCAAATAGAGCGGTGTTTTTTTTTACAAAAATTTTGCCTATGCACATAGAAAATCGCTGCATTTACTTTACTGGTTACATACTTATGAATTTTCCAATAAATAAAATTGGGCCAGATTTTCTTAGAGGCGGCCTAAATGGGGAGATGTACAAGGCTTTTTAGGGCACAATTTACCTCAACTTCTAAACAACGTAGAAAACCAACAAGAGCGTGTGTGGTTTCAGCAAGACGGAGCCCCGCCACATTTTACGCGCCAGGTTAGAGACCCTCTACATAACATGTTTGGATATAGATGGATTGGTCGTTGTGGCCCGGCAAACCGGCCAGCAAGGTCTCCTGATCTCACGGCTTTAGATTTTTTCTTTTGGGGATTTATACATGACAAAGTTATCGCTATAACGCGAACCACGTCAGACAATATAAGAGAGGGATTAGACAAGCGTGTACGTTAACAGTACCCCGAACTGTTGAAAAATGTGCGCTGCCCATGCCAACGAAGAATTTTAAATGTTTGGATGTACATGGGGGACATACCTTTTAGAATACAACCGTGGTTAAACTTAAGGTATTCCTCGCTAGTTTTTACTCTAATTTTATTTATTGAAAAATAGTAGACCAAACCCAACGATTTTCTTCGTACCTACGCAGTTCTTCACGGAGAGTCGAATAAAAAAAATCCATTTGACATTTATAGCGTGACACCGGTCCTTCCAAATGAGGAGGTAGGGAAAACGTCAAAAATATTTTGAAATGTGTGCACCATTACCTCACCAAATTTTTAGCAAAACACTCTGAGCGGTTTTTCAGATATCGGATTGTAACCCTTTAAAATAGTCACCCTGTATATTTATGTGCTATAGACAATTTGGAGGCTTATGTAGTGTGGAACAGCCAAATGGAATACTGCAACTCCGCAAACTGGGACGAAATGCGGGATTATTTCTCCTCATTTCCATGGGCGTCTGTCTGCTTCTCTCATCCTAACCCCTCTGATATCTCACAAAACGTCACCGAAATTATTCAACCTGGCATAAAACTATTTATGCCGAGTACACATAAAACCACCTTGGCCACTCAATAGCTGTGACAAGGCCAGACTTGAAAAGGTCAAAGCTCACAAAACGCTTCTACACAATCCCAGTCAAGAAAACCGTCAAGCATTTAACGACGCAAGAAACCGCTATGTCCGCATTCTTTCTGAGACAAAAAACTCGTTTGATAGCCACATCAAAAACAAAGTCCTCTTAAGCCCCAACGGCAGCAAACCCTTCTGGACTCTTGCAAAGTCTATTGGGAATAATTTCTGCAAGAGCATGTTCCCACCTCTTGTCTCAGAGGATGAAATTGTTTCTACCGCCCTGGGCAAGGCTAAACTATTTGCCTCGTTGTTCGCCGGCAATTTTACTCTCAACCACCAACAGTTCTCAACGTCGCGTATAAAATCACGGATATCATTTTCAAAACTAAAAAGGTACGAAAGATGCTATCTTCGCTTAATACCAGGAAACCATCTGGACTTGACGAGATCCCAGCATTTGTTTTCAAAAAATGCACACCAGAACTTGCTCCCGCCCTGACTCGTCTGTTTTAGACATCTTACAATAGAGGCATATTCCCTGGTAACTGGAAAACTGCTTGAGTACAACCCGTCCCCAAGAGAGGATCCAAAGCGCTTCCTAGCAACTACAGGCCTATTTCCCTCCTTTTAGTCGTCTCTAAAGTAATGGAAAAGTATAGAAACACCGAATTACTAAAATTTCTTGAAAAACAGTATAATCCACGACAGGCAGTATGAATTCCATTAGCGCAGATCAACTGCCAACCTCCTTTCTTTTGTCACCCATTCTTGGAACAAGTCTATGGAACTACACGGTGAATCCCAGATTGTCGCTCTAGACATATCCAAGGCGTTCAATCAGGTCTGGCACGCAGCGCTGCTTAATAAACTACCGGCCTATGGCCTACCACCAAAACTCTGTACGTGGACAGAAAATTTCCTCTCCAACCGGAGCATTTCTGTTGTCGTGGATGGCCATTCCTCTAAACTGTATCCAATTAATGCAGGAGTTTCTCAAGGTTCAGATTTAGCCCCAACTTTGTTTCTTCTCCACATCAATGAATTCCTCTCTAGCACATCCAACATACAATATTTTAAGTCTGTCTCTTTAGCCCAATTAAATAAGGATCGCAGACTCGTGGAGGGTTCTATCTCCGTGGATCTCCAAAAAATATTAGACTGGGAATGTATAAATCTTGTACAATTCAACCCCACCAAATCACAGTCTTGCTTTCTTTCTCATAAGAGATACACCAGCCCTAGACCCATCACAATAAACAACCAAGTTATTTAAAGTAATGACTCATTTTCACTTGTTGGCATTTCTGTGGCTCGAAATCTAAATTGGCACCAACATGTCACAACAATTGCAGAAGCGGCTGCTAAGAAATTAGGTTTCCTCTTCCGGGCTCGCAAATACTATTCACCAGCTAATCTCTATACCTTATATACTTCACAAATAAGACCAAACCTGGAATACTGCTTCCACATCTGGGGTGCAGCTGCCGCTTCTACACTCGCTATCCTGGACTCCATTCAGAAGAGATCTATACGTCTCATCGGTGACCCTACTCTCATCCAAAGGCTGCCATCCCGTGCCCATTGACGTGTAGTTGGTGACCTTTCTCTCTTTTATAGATATCTGCACTGACACTGCTCAGAGGAGCTTTCTTCCATAGTTCCTCCACCTGGGGCCCATAGCAGATCTACCAGGGGAACAGAGAGAATGCACCCTTTTTGCTGTCCAGGTCACCAGGCACAGAACATCTTGTCACCCATTCTTGGAACAAGTCTATGGTCCCGAGGACTTCCAGGTTGTGGAATT
Organism: Tillus elongatus; assembly: GCA_964006375.1. Lineage (NCBI taxonomy): Eukaryota > Metazoa > Arthropoda > Insecta > Coleoptera > Cleridae > Tillus > Tillus elongatus. The sequence goes on from OZ023266.1 coordinate 143,980,513, forward strand.
CCTTGCCGGCACATGTTTTTCCTTCTCCTCCGAACCTCCAAACCTTCAAGTCCACAGTTAAGAAGTTGCCTCTTTCCTCCTTGTCGATACCCGCGGTACGATAGTATTTAGGCTGTGAGTCCTCGTGATGTGTTGTTGAAATATATATATATATATATATATATATATATATATATATATATATATATATATATATATATATATATATATATATATATATATATATATATATATATATATATATATATATATATATATATATATATATAGACATAAGCATAAAAAAATTGTAACAGACCTAGGTTTCTAACGACCCAAAGTTTTCAAAAGATTTTCATTGTGACCTCTTTATTACAAAAATTATCAAACTTTTTCAAGGTTATCAACTGCATGACAGTAGTTGTCTGTTGTTAACTGCAATTGAGAAACATGGTTTATGTAACAGAAATTTATATGACGACAATTCTACAGATAACTTGTTACGGAGATAACACACGATCACAGATCGAAGGTGCTCGCCTATTTCAAGAAAAAATTCCTGATTTGCCGCCTATATCCCAAAGGATAATGAGTACAGTTTAAGAGTAATGTCGGGAGCTTGAACATGTGAAGCACATACAAGAGAATCATCCTAATGCACTGAGTAATGATACCAAGTTGGATGTAATGCTTGAGATTGATGAAAAACCATATTCTTTGAGTTGACAAGCAGCCACAATATTGGATGTTAGCCATTCATCGATTATTCAAATACGAAAAGACAATAAAATTCATCCCTATGAATTGATACAAATTCTGAAGCTCATTGAAGACGATTTTGTTAGAAGAACTTCTTTTGTGAACAAATGATGGACATGTTAGATGACAATGTTGTCCAACTACAACGTGTTTTGTATTCTCATACGTGCAGTTTTACAGTTCACGGCCATGCGAAACACTGGATAAGAGAATACAGTACGCAATACCTTGAAAAGGTTAATATCTCAGCAGAAATAGTTGAGTATTAGCTAATTGGGCCCCTTTTCATTGGTGACAATTTGAAAGTAGATAATCATTTGGCAGTGCTCCAAAATAATGTCGTGCTAACTTTATCAAACTTATACCCTTATCGAGCAAACCCACAAGTTCTAGCGAATAGTTCAGCAGGATGAAGCACCAGCACATTACCAAATCAATGCGTTGCAGTGCCTCGATTTAGTATTTCCAAATCGGTGGATAGAGAGGCGAAGAATAATTTTTTTATGTTGTACCGAAGTTTGTTAATCAGATGAATTTATTTCTTTCAAATGAGATATCGCAAGCCCTTATTTTCCATTCAAAAATTTTGGGTTGAAACTGTCACTCAAATGTGGTTGAATGTAGGAGGGAAATTTTCACGTTGTAGGATGTCATTTTTAGTGAATTTTCTTTAAAAAAACATTCACCAGAGAGGAGATCCCGACTTTTCAATTTTGAATTTTTTTTTCAAATGAGCGCTAATTAGGCCCCCCAGAACACATATCCCGGGGTCAGTTTCAATTTTTATATGTTTATATATATATATATATATATATATATATATATATATATATATATATATATATATATATATATATATATATATATATATATATATATATATATATATATATATATATATATATATATATATATATATATATATATATATATATATATATATATATATACATATATATATGTGTATCACACCGATAACTCAAAAAATAATGGGCCAATTTTGATTAAGTTTGGTGATTACCGCCCTTTTGCAAATGGCTTGGACGAGTTTTTTTATCTCCCGAATTAACAAAGTAAGGGCAACCAAACTTGGTATGGGATTATATCGTTATATGTAAGTTACCTACCAAAATTTAGCTCTATAAGTCAAAAGGCAAAAAAGTTATAGGCATTTAAATAAAAATTAATTGGGGTTTTCCTCAAAACGTCGAAGTTGCGATTTAAAACGTCAAAATTGGCAACATTTAGGCAAAGAACTTGAATCTAATACGGACTATGGAAAGAAAGTGTCTCAAGAAGAATGTTTTACAAACCCTGAAGTCTTAGTTTCAACCGTTATTGTCCTTCATTTTACTAAAATATTGCCAGAAAATTCATTTAAAATAGAGCCTTTCTCTGATCCTTGGCAGTAGCCTTACCTATAGAGGTTATCGTTTAATGGTATGTAATTTTTATCGAATTTTCGTAAAAATCAATAAAGCTCAATATATCCATTATTATACAAGATATGAGAAAAATTTGTATACATTAATTATAGGGTGTCTTGAGATACATCTTAAAGAAATATTTCTACAATCACAGGGTGACCCATAAGTCGTTGGTGATACAAATTATTTTTTTTCTTTTAAATCAAACACGTCTTATGTTATTACATTTTTCATCGAAATATAATGCATATTTGTAAGGAAAGAGATTCTGGACGCAGCAACTGCGTTATGGTAGCGAATTTTCATCAAATGCTTCATATTTGAATAGGTTAATTTGCTATTAACTCATAAGGTTGACCAAGAAACGAGTTTTTCGGGAACACTTTAAGTTTACTTTTGGAAATTTTTGTACATTTTCAAACAATAAAGTTATTTTAATGAAACATGGCACATTGTTTTTACTATATAGGTTATACTGGTCACCAAATTTGATGCACACACATATTTGCTATTAAAAACATTTAAATAAAAATTCACTACCATAGCGCATTTGCTGCGTCCAGACTTTTTATTATACATTGTTACTGTTTCGTGATTTTGATAATTTGCAAGTGTGATGATTGAAGTTCATACGCAGAATGCAAAATAGCCGTTGTTGGTATAACGAGTTTTTGAAAACCCGAATTGGACTAGTTTTCATGCTGTTTTATTTAATCTAAAATTGATGTTTTGGGATTTTTTTTTTACAAATATGCACAATAATTGCGATAGTGAATTTATTCCATTTTGATGTTCGACACTGTATATGCTTCAGTATTTCTGAGGAAATTTGCGATGCAAGAGTTAGATATGAATAGATGATTTAAATTTGCTGGCCTGGCAATTTATCTCCAACAACTCATTTGCGTGTGGTCTTGCTGGGGTTTCTCTAATGAAGTAACTGTGTCGCTCATGTGTATAAAGTTGCATCCTGCGGTAAGGTACTAATTGTGTTTGTCCCCTGTTGTCATGAATTTGCACATTTGGGGAAAACATATCAGTTGTTACATCTCAGTAAATAAAATCACTTACAACACGTAAACTAGACCAATTAAATTTTCAAAAAATGGAATATTTCATTTCAAAAAAGTTTGTCGATTATATAATAAGAAAAGTCTGGACGCAGCAAGTTCCTTGTGGTAATGAGTTTTTATATAAATGCCACCAATCATGTTTTTTTTAAAACTAAATACATGCAGATTTTATTTTATTGTAATATGAAGGTTTTAATTTGTGTATATAATTAAATTTTTATAACGGTAACCTACCATATTTGGTTTTCATAGATTTTTTATTTTCGGAGATAAAAAATGTTTCCCGAAGGAAACCTAAAATTTTCCCGGAAAACCTGGTCCGATTTTCCTAAGCCACTAACAAAGCAAAGGTACCTGCCAAGATTAACCAAAATCGGCTAATTATTTTCTGAGTTATCGGTGTGATATTTATATATATATATATATATATATATATATATATATATATATATATATATATATATATATATATATATATATATATATATATATTTGTTTTGTTTCTTTAACTTCGGCCTATTTCCGCGACAATGACCAATCACCGACGCCAGGGAGCAGCTTCTCCTCACCATCCTGGAAATTTTGCCGAACCCCTGCCTTTCTGTAAGGAGGGTAGGGATCTTCAACGTGCCCAACATCGCATGGACACAGGACCGACGGATTTACGACCCCTTCGAAGGGCGGAGCGTACAGCCATTCAACTTGCTCAAATACAACGCCAGAACCTCGGTTGATGTTAATGTTACAGTTTGTACTGAAAAAGTGAAAGGAAAACCCTGGGATCGAACCTAGTACCCTTCGGTTCAGAGGCACACGTCCTTACCTCTGAACCACCGAGGCTCTCTGATATATCGTAAAACGAAAAATTCACTAGTGGAGAGATCTGTGTTTATATATATATATATATATATATATATATATATATATATATATATATATATATATATATATATATATATATATATATATATATATATATATATATACTACGGAAATTCTTCCGCTCAAGAACTCGAAACAAATTTTTCTTTCAAGAAATTTCGATAAAATTGTTTGGAAGAAATTTTGCTGTTCCAAGAATATTTTGTAAATAAAATATTTAAAATAGTCTGGACGCAGCAAGTGCGTTATGGTTGTGAATTTTCATAAAAATGCTTTTAATAGTAAATATGTGTTTTTTAAACAAAGTAGGCATCAAAGTTGGTTACCAGTATAACATATATAGTAGAGGCAATGTGCTATGTCTCATCAAAAAAACTTTATTGTTAGAAAATGAACAAATATTTCCGAAAGTAAAAAATGTTAAAACTGGTTTCTTGGCAAACAAACCTTATAGGTTAATAGCAAATTGAGCTATTCCAATTGAAGACATTTAATGAAAATTCGCTATCATAACGCACTTGCTACCTCCCGAATTTCTTTTCATTCAAACGTGCATTATATTTGGCTGAAAAATGAAAAAATGCAATAACATATGGCGTGTTCGATAAAAAAAAAAAAAAGTTGTACCACCAACGACTTACGGATAATAACGGATATTTTGGACTTTATTGAGTTTTTACGAAAATTTCCCAAAAATTATATACCATTCAACGATAAACTATATAGCTAAAACTACTGGCGAAGCATCAGCGAAGGGTCTATTTGAAATAAATTTTCTGGAAATATTTAAGTAAAATGAAAGACAAGGACGGTTAAAGCTAAGGCTTCAGAGTTTCTAAAATATTCTTCTTGTGACATTTTATTTACACTACCCGTATTAGTTTCAGGTTCTGTGTCCAAATGTTGCCAATTTTGTCGTTTTAAATCACGACTTTGGCGTTTTGAGGAAAACCCCTTTTTTTTTCTTTAAATGCCTATAGCTTTCTTGTCTTTTAATATGTAGAGAGATACATTTTGGTACGTTATTTACTTTTAATGAGATAAACCCACGTAGCAAATTTGGTTGCCCTTACTTTGTCATTTCCGGAGATATAAAAATTTTCCGAAAGAAAACAAAAAATTATCCTGGTAAAACCGGGCCGATTTTCCTGGTTAACGAACTTGTCCAAGCTACATGCAAAACGAAGGAAGTTATCGATGTTATATATATATATATATATATATATATATATATATATATATATATATATATATATATATATATATATATATATATATATATATATATATATATATATATATATATATATATATATATATACATATATATAAATTGAAGCTGGCCCCGGATACGTGTTCTAGGGATCCTAATTTGTGCTCATTTGAAGACATTTTTTCAAAATTCGAAAGTTGCGATCTCCTTAGTGAATTTTTTGTAAAGAAAATTCACTAAAAATCATATATGTATGCTAATCTAAATCCAGACGTAGATACTTTTTTGTGGCTTCACATCAAAAATTGTCCTTTGCCTGACGACGTCTTCAAAAGCGAAATCTCTAGCGGAAAGAACAGGAATTTGTAGTCAGAAAAAAAACTGTATAGGTGTAAACAGACAAAAACTGAAACTGATCCCGTATATGGGTTTTAGGGGTTCTAGTTCGCGCTCATTTGAAAAAATCTTTTTAAAATTTATAAGTCGCGGTCCTCGCAATAACGAATTTTTTCTACGAAAATTTGCTAAAATATAGACTATTAAACATATAGCTGAAACTACTGCCGAAGCGTCAGAAAGAGGGTCTATTTAAAATGGATTTTCCGAAAATATTTTAGTAAAATGAGGTATAATGATGATTGAAGCTGAAGCTTAAGGCTGTGTAAAACACAGTGCGACATATCTTTCACATAATCTGTATTTGTTTCAAATTCGTTGTCTGAAAGCTCCAAATATTGACGTTTCAAATCGCGACTTTGGCGTATTAAGAAGAAAAATTATAAAAATTTCAAAATATTTTTTCAGCTATTTCTTGACCTTTTTGCGCCAAGAAAACTTAACGGTTGTGTGTAATATTGTGTGGCACCCAAATTTGTTTTTTAAATGCCTATAACTTTTTTTTCTTTCCATGTAGAGATCTGAATTTCGGCATGTTTACCCTACATGCCGAAATTGATAGTAGAAACGTATGTGCCAAATTTGGTGGTCTTAGATTTTTTATTTTCGGAAATACAAAAATTTTCCAAAAGAAAACCCTACATTTTCCCGGCAAAACTCGTCCTATTTTCCTGGATAACGAACTTATCCAAGCCACTTACAAAATAAAGGTACATACCGAGTTTCATCAAAATCGGCTCATTATTTTTTGAGTTATCGATACGATATATATATATATATATATATATATATATATATATATATATATATATATATATATATATATATATATATATATATATATATATATATATATATATATATATATATATATATATATATATATATATATATATATATATATATATATTTATCTCCACTAGTGAATTTTTCGTTTTACGAAAAATTCGCTAAAAGAATGAGAAAGTGTTTGGAAGTTGAAGAGGGACATTTCGAACAATGTCTCATGCATGACGGATGAGAAATTGATTGAAATTTAAATCTTTATAGATTTTTTATACTTTAACCTTAAAAACCATAATTCCGTAACCGAAAGAGCAAATCAAAAATTTGTTTGCATACATACCTTGTTTTTACGCCGATTCGAATTTCATAAAAAAGTAAATTGCCCCATTTAAAAATCTAAAGTTACTCCGCACCCCTCGAAATAGAAAGGAAGGTAAATGTCAAAAATATGTTTAAAGATGTCCCCCGTCACCCTGTTACTTCACGAAAATTTCACACAAAAAATGTAAAACGTTTTAGAGATTTCTCCTTGTAATACTTTAAAAAACTCACCTTGTATATTAATAAACGGGCTTTTAATGGAGGGATAATGTTTGAATAAAATTTATAAAATTTTAAATATAATTAGTTTTAAATAGGTCAGCTTTATCCATGGAGCAATATTCAAAATTTTCTTTTTATTTGCATTTTGTGGAAATCACTTCATTGTGTTTACCAGTTATAAATCTAGTGAAATAATTTTAATGTATTACCTAAGCAGATGACTTGATATCTACAGCTGCCACTAACAACACACAAAACACTTCACTTCACCACCACTAGCTTTAAAATGCAATAAAACATGATTAATTCTTACATTTATTTTACTGCAGCCACGTATTTTAATGCGTTAATAAACACACTACAAAATTTAATTTGTAGTGTGTTTCACTATATAAAATGCATTTCACGTTACCGAAACAAAGACTAGCCGACTACTAACATTAAGGTAAACATTTATCAGTATTGGAGCGGCTATAAAAAAATTGTTTTTATTTAAATACGATAAGCATTTTTGCCATCATACTAAATAATCAGTTGATAAAATTATTTTATGTGTTTCTATAACATAAAATTTATTTGCTCTGTATATTATACTTAGTCATTCTTTCAAGGTGATATCACTATGAGCATTCTTTCAGGAATTTGTTTTTGTTATTTTTGTAAGGGATATTGTTATCGTTATCTTATCATCTACATGTTACTTAATTATACGCAAAGGAAGTGAATTTTCTCATGGAGTTGGTAAAGCATATGGTTTAAGTCAAAAAAGTTCGGGACACAGCTAGTGCGTTTTGGTAGAGAATTTTCATTTAATGATTCAAATTTGAATAAATCAATTTTCTATACACCTAGAAAGTTAAATTTTGGTATGTGGTAAGGTCTTTCCCAACGAACTATGCTCATGAAACTTCTTCAAAATAGCTTTGCAATTTTCGGAGATGAAAATTTGTTTCGAAAGAAACCTAAAAATTTTCCCGGAAAACTTGTCTGATTTTTCTGGATAACGAAATCATCCAATCTATTAACAATAAGAAAGATTCTTGCCGAGTTTAATCAAAATCGGTTAGTAACTGTTTGACTTATCGTATATATATATATATATATATATATATATATATATATATATATATATATATATATATATATATATATATATATATATATATATATATATATATATATATATATATATATATATATATATATATATATATATATATATATATATATATATATATATATATATATATATATATATATATATATAAATTGAAACTGACCCCGGATATGTGTTCTAGGGGTCCTAATTCGCACTCATTTGAAAAATTTTTGGAAAGTCACACTATCGATACTTCTCATTTTTTAATAAAAATTTACCAGTACACTGGCCCAGCATATGCGTTATGGTAGCGAATTTTTATATTTTTCATATGTAAAATATAATGGTTTGTATAAAAACTTATTTAACTAGAATTTTCACAAAATGCATTAAAGAACTGCCAACTATTTTGTAGCGAGTTTTTGTAGCAAAAAATTGCTTTAAAAGAGATCGCGGCTTTTGAATTTTGAAAAAATTGCTTCTAACGAGCGCCAAGTAGGCCCCTGCGACTCATAGGGGAAGTCATTTTTAGACTCTATATGTTTATATATAAAGATTTACTCTAACTGAACCGTGTGAGTGTCCGAAGAAAATTTGCCAATACAAATAAGTGATGTGGTTCTGTTCCTATCGCGGTATGTTTTATATTATATTTCAACAACACACCACGAGGGCTTACAGCCTAAATACAATTGTAACGTGGGTGTCGACAAGGAGGAAAGAGGCAACTTGTTAATTTTGGACTTGAAGGTTTTGAGGTTCGGAGGAGAAGGAAAAACATGTGCCGGCAAGGAATTCCACAACTTGGAAGTCCTCGGGACAAAAGAGCGGGCATAACAATATGTTCTATGTCTGGTGACCTGTACAGTAAAAGGGTGCATTCGCTCTGTTCCCCTGGTAGATCTGTTGGGGGCAGCAGGTGGAGGAACTATGGAAGAAAGTTCCCCGAGCAGTGCCCGTGCAGATATCTATAAAAGAGAGAGAGAGAGAGCTAAGTCACCAACGGCACGTCAGTCGGCAAGGGATGGCAGCCATTGGGTGAGGGTAGGGTCAGCGATCAGACGTATAGCTCTCTTTTGAATGGAGTCCAGCATTGCAAGTGTAGAAGCGGCAAAAGCACCCCAGATGTGGGAGCAGTATTCGAGGTTTGGCCGTATTTGTAAAGTATATAAGGTATACAGATTAGCCGGTGAAAAGTATTTGCGAGTCCGGGAGAGAAAACCTAATTTCTTAGCAGCCGCTTCTGCAATTTATGTTGGTGCCAATTTAGATTTAGATCCACAGAAATGCCAACAAGTGAAAGGGACTTATTACGTTGAATAACTTGGTTGTTGATTGTAATAGGTCTAGGGCTGGTGTATCTCTTATGAGATATAAAGCAAGACTGGGATTTGGTGAAGTTGAATTTTACAAGATTTCTACTTCCCCAGTCTAGTATTTTTTGAAGATCCACAGAGACAGAACCCTCCATGAGTCTGCGATCCTCATCTAATTGGGCTAAGGAGAGAGGCTTAGTATATTCTATATTTGAGTGGAGGATGCTGTCATCCGCGTAACTTTAAACTGGGTTGGATGTGCTAGAGAGGAGGTCATTGATGTGGAGAAGTAAAAAATTAGGGGCTAGAGCTAAACGTTGAGGGACTTCTGCATTAGTTGGATACAGTGTAGAGGAATGGCCATTCACGACAACAGAAATGATCCGGTTGGAGAGGAAATTTGCTGTCCACTTACAGAATTTTGGTGGTAGGCCATAGGCCGGAAGTTTATTAAGCACCGCTGCGTACCAGACCTGGTTGAATGCTTTGGATATGTCTAGAGCGGCAATCTGGGATTCACCGTCTAGTTCCATAGACTTGTTCCAAGAATGGGCGACAAAGGAAAGGAGGTCGGCAGTTGATCTGCGCTGAGGGAATCCATTCTGCCTGTCGTTGATTAGACTGTGTTTTTTAGTAATTCGGTGTTTACATATTTTCCGTCACTTTAGAGACGACTGGAAGGAGATAAATAGGCCTGTAGTTAAGCTAACACTTTATTATTATTATTTTGTTTCTTTATATTATGTGATGACACGTACATGTACAAATTAAAGTTTTTCACGGTCGCCAGATCTTTGTTTGAAGAAGGTTACCTCCATATTGCAGGTTTTCGCTGATGCTCAGTATAGTTATTTGGCTATGAGAATATATACACAGTTATTTACACAGAACACTTTATTTACATCAACTGATCGAAAAATATTATAAATCGGGCGAGCAGCTCAGCAAATATGTTAACACTAAAGGTATTACTATTCGAAAAACATGCAACCCACAAAAATGCAACTAGCACGGAACAATAACTGTACATAGTCAAGTGGCGAAGATACTGCTAACCACAGAAATAATAGGAAGAAAAATTGAGATTTGTTGGACGAATATCTGTTCGGATTTAGACCTGGACGAGGAACTGGAGAAACAGTACTACCACTTACGGAAACGGACAAAAGGAGTATTGCGAAAAATATAAATAGTTTTATTAGTTTTATTGGTTTTGTATACCTGGAAAAAGCATTCGATAATGTGGACTGATTGGAAAATATTGTTTTATATAATGAAGAGGGGTGTATTGGATTAAAGGAATAGGTGTATAATTCTCGATTTATAGAAAGATCACAGACTGAAGCTAAAAGAAGTAAAGGTGTACGGGAAGTGTGCCCATTATGGTCATATTTTTCAACTTGTTCACAGAAGATACAATAAATAGGCTATAAGAAAAGACAACAGGAATCAAGCGGACAACGGTTCCATTGTATAAGGTACGTGGAAGACATAGCCCTGATAGGGGAAAGGGAAGAAGGATTACATAAGATGCTATAATGCTGGTAAGTGTGTTAAAACGAGTCAAACTAAAGATCAGTGTAACAAAAACAGAATCAATGAAAATAATTAACGAGAGGACTGCGAAAATGGATGAAAAGCTAAATTATAAAACAAACTGCGGAGCAGAAATGTTCTCATACCGTACGAGTATTATTACGGAGGATGGTAAATGTAGCAAATATCTGAGAAACGGGATCGAGATTACATAGTAAACACTCAATAGACAAAGTAGTCTTCTCACTAATAAACATGTTAACTTGGACCTTAGAAAGAAGTTCATTAAGTCGTACGTATGGATTCTGATAGTATGCGGCGCTTACCTGGAGTTTCACAAAGCAGGACATTAAGGCCATACAAGCTTTTAAATCTGAACATGGAGAAAATGACGTATACACTCTTCAGTGATAAAAAGGCGAATAAAAGTGTGGTAGTAGAATGTGAGAAAGATGCTTGCTGTAAGAAATTGACAGGAGAAAGGCAAAACTTATTGGACATATTCTGAGACATCATTACTTTCCGGCATTAATTGAAGAATACAAACTTGGAGAAAAGGATGACGTAGACCAAAGGAAAAACTTTTGGAAAACATGGAAAACCTAATAAGGTATGGGTGCTACAGTAAAATAGAGCAGATGGAGACAAATGACCAAAAATATCCATTTATCATTTCTCTACTTATTTCATTCTAATATTTTTAACCAAGTCTTTTGCTTTCTATGATCACGAGCTTTTTCTTTACCCACCTTCAACATTTTCCTTGCGAAGATGGATATAAGCGTTCACAGGCCATTTATGGCCATAGCTGAGTGATAGTTTTCGACGGTGTCCTATCTCTTGCCGTGATCTTCCAGTTATTAACTCCTGTTTCTGGTAAGTCTTACTGAACTGCGTAACGCCACTTTGTCGTGGTCACAATATATCAACTAACAAACCTAGATGACTTTATACACTTATATACATACATATTATGTACAATTGTCACGTCGTCTATCTCCTCGCACCGCCGGGAGAAAGAGGGAAAGACAAGTCGGTTCAGATAACGAGGACGTTTGCACGTTATCTCCACCTAGAGATGAGTCCCGGGGCACGGGCATACACGGCCCAATGGAGAAATAGGGGGAGGGGTTGGTTCGGCTAAAGAGGACGTTCGCACTTTAGCTCCACCTAGTGGCAATCCTTGGGGCACGTACTCGCACATCCCAAGAGAATTAGAGGGGAAGATCGGTTCAGCTAAAGAGGACATACACACCTTAGTTCCACCTAGTGGCAATACTTGAGACACAGACTTTCACGTCCCAACAGAATGGGTGAGGGGTTCGGTTCAGCTAAAGAGGACGTACACACCTTAGCTTCACCTAGTAGCAATACTTGGGGCACGGTTGTACACGGCCCAAGGAAATGTGACGGGAAGATCGGTTCAGCTAAAGAGGATATACACACCTTAGCTCCACCTAGTAGCAATAATTGGGGCACGGACGTACACGGCCCAAGAAAATGGGACCGGAAAATCGGTTCAGCTAAAGATGACATACACACCTTAGCTCCACCTAGTGGCAATACCTGGGGCATAAACGTACACGGCCCAAGATAATGGGAGGAGAAGATCGGTTCAGCTAAAGAGGACGTACACACCTTTAGCTCCATCTAGTGATAATACTTGGGGCACGTACGTTCACGGTCCAAGAGAATGGGAGGGAAGATCATCTCAGCTAAAGAGGACGTACACATTTTAGCTTTAGCGAGTGGTAGGTGTTGGACACGGACTTACACGGTCCAAGAGAAAATAATTACAAGAAACCTGGGCGGACTAGACTGCGGCGCCACTGGTGCACTGGATAACGGCTGGGTTACTTACTTACTTACTTACTAACCAACTCACTTGATAACTTACGGACGGACTTACTGCCGGTGTCGCTTGTCTTGACTTCATGATGGACCAGGAGAGCTCTCCTTTCATCCCGTTATCGTGAGCCAATGGAATAGACTTCTGTTGGTAGGTTGTTGTTAGTCGGTCAAGTCGTCTTTGTTAGTGTTTGAGAATTTGTTTAGGTCTCTTGATTTTGGAGGGGTAGTCGTAATCATAGGTGAGGGCCTCGGTAATGGTTTTGTTTGTGTGTGCAGAGGCATTTATGGGTGTGTTGGTTGTCAGTTTGTTAATTTTGTCCTCTATTTTGGTCATTTTGCTGTCTTCGTATATTTGTTCGTTTCTGACGAACCAGGGTAAGAAGAATTTTCGATCAGATATGCTAATTAGCAACATATTTTTTTATATTAGTCGTTGGTATAAATTTGGCCAATTTTATCTCACCCGACGTCGCGGTAAAAGACAAAACGTGTTGCAGAGAAAACAACAAGCATAAACTAAATAAGTAAATAACCTGCAGTGTAATTTGCATTTAGCTTAAATTTTAAATGCATTTAAATACTCAAACTATTGCGTCATTGGGCTGCACACTTTAGTAAATTCTAATGCCTGGAATAGTTCCTCCCTAATTGAGTGCATTAGTTAATCCCAGTTTAATTAGCAGTGCGGGATTCAAAGAGCTTAAGCGACACTCAGATAATTTAGCTTAGCTTTATAGAATGAGAGGAATTTCAACGCCATAAAAAATCTGATAATAATACGGCCAAAGGTTTTCTCATATACTAGTGTATCAAAAAATAACTTAACGTACATTATGAGTGTTTGTAACTGTCACACTGGTTGAAATATCTCGTTTAGGTTTGATAACGAATTAAACAAACTATGACTATTAAATGGCATTTGTTATCTAAATGCGTACAAGTTATTCTTACAATAGAGGCATATTCCCTAGTAACTGGAAAACTGATCGAGTACAACCTGTCCCAAAGAAAGGATCCAAAGCGCTTTCTAGCAACTACTGGCCTATTTCTCTCCTTTTAGTCGTCTCTAAAGTGATGGAAAAGTATATAAACACCGAATTACTAAAATTTCTTGAAAGACACAGTCTAATTCACGACAGGTAGTATGGATTTCGTCAGCGCCGACCTCCTTTCCTTTGTCACCCATTCTTGGAACAAGTCTATGGAACTACACGGTGAATCCCCGATTGGGGCTCTAGACATATCCAAAGCATTCTACCAGGTCTGACACGCAGCGCTGCTTAATAAACTTCTGGCCTATGGCCTACCACCAAAACTCTGTACCTGGACAGCAAATTTCCTCTCCAACCGGAGCATTTCTGTTGTCATGGATGGTCATTCCTCTAAACTGTATCCAATTAATGCAGGAGTTCCTCAAGGTTCACCTTTAGCTCCTACTTTGTTTCTTCTCCACATCAATGACCTCCTCTCTAGCACATCCAACCCAGTTTACAGTTACGCGGACGACAGCACCCTCCACTCAAATATACAATATTATAAGCCCGGCTCTTTAACCCAATTAGATGAGGATCGCAGACTCATGGAGGGTTCTGTCTCCGCGGATCTCCAAAAAATATTAGACTGGGGAAGTAGACATCTTGCACAATTCAAACCCACCAAATCTCAGTCTTGTTTTCTTTTTCATAAGAGATACACCAGCCCTAGACCCATCAAAACGAACAACCAAGTTATTCAAAGTAATGAGTCCTTTTGACTTGTTGGCATTTCTGTGGATCGAATTCTCAATTGGCACCAACATGTCACATCGATTGCAGAAGCGGCTGCTAAGAAATTAGGTTTCTTCTTCCGGTCTCGCAAATACTTTTCACCAGCTAATCTCTATACCTTATATACTTCACAAATAAGACCTAACCTCGAATACTCCTCCCACATCTGGGGTGCCGCTGCCGCTTCTACACTCGCTTTCCTGAACTATATTCAGAAGAGGGCTATACGTCTCATCGGTGACTCTACCCTCACCCAAGGGCTGTCATCCCTTGCCCACCGACGTGCCGTTGGTGACCCCTCTCTCTTTGATAAATATCTCCACGGGAACTGCTCAGAGGAGCTTTATTCCATAGTTCATCTACCTGCTGCCCCCAACAGCTCTACTAGAGGAACAAAGCGAATGCACCATTTTACTGTCCAGGTCACCAGACTTAGAACATCTTGTTATGCCCGCTGTTTTGTCCCGAGGACTTCCAAGTTGTGGAATTGCTTGCTGGCACATGTTTTCCTTCTCCTCCGAACCTCCAAACCTTCAAGTCTAGAATTAACAAATTGCCTCTTTCCTCCTTCTCGACACCCATGGTACGATAGTATTTAGGCTATAATCCCTCGTAATGTGTTGGTGAAATTAAAAAAAATCGTAATACACGTCTGTTGTATTATTTTCACAGAACTGATTTTTGTGATCGAAGTCGTTCATGTGATTCTTGTATCGGACAAACTTTGTACGGCTGATACCTTTACTTATGCTTAATTTGATAAGCCGCCGATTTTGGTATGTCATACATAGACTGTAGATTGTTTAATGAGACGTATAGGCTTTTGGCTTCTCAGCGCCACGACCCCAGTGGCATAGCTCATTTTCCTAATAGTTTCCCAAAAAGTTCAGACTTTTTGTATAGTACACTACTTCTGGGGGGCTATTTTACCTATTTCCTGAGATGTTAGGGTCACGCTTTCAAGGTATTTGAGCCGTTTACAGAACTGCGTTATGCAATCGCATAGCAAGTGTTGTGTTGTTTCCGCTGCTTCAGTGCAGTGCTTGCAGCTTTCACTGTCCCCCTGTCCATATGCGTAAGGTGATACCTTACTGGGGGGTGTCCTGTAAAAAGTCCGATGATTTTTCTCAAGCCGCTCTTGCACAATCCAAGACATTTTAGACTTCTCTGTTGATTTTGTTGATATAATGATGAACCGATTTGCCTGTCTTAAGCCTGGCGTTTTCCTCCAGTATGGCAGCATTTGGTTCTTCTTCCAAGTATCAAATTCATTCCTTACGTGGATTTTTGTTTTGCTATCTTCTTCCTCATTTACTTCAATGCCTTTATGCCCTGGTACCCACATCAAAGTGGCTTTGTTGTTCGTGGTCAGTTGCTTCAAGGATTTTTGAATTCCCAGGTTTGCGGTCATACGTAAACAAACTCAAGCGAAGAATGTGAATTATCTTACAAGGACAATAAGTCATTGAACCAAACATTTTCGGTATCTGAAGGTTTTTCAGTTTTAGATGATTCTGGGATGTAATAAACGATATTCTTCTTTTGTGTCAAAAATTTTACAGCATGTCTGATACATGTTTGAATTTCTTGATATTTTAGGAGATACAAAAATATTCAGAATTAAAACCCACAAAACTGGTCCAATTTTTCTGGCTAGCAAATCTGTCCAAGCCACCTATAAAAGGAAGGTATTTCATCGCAATTAGCCCAAACTGAAACTGACTCCGAATATGAGCTCTGGATATCCTAGTTAAATCTATACTTTTCAGCAAATTCAAGTGGCTCATGATTGAAATATGTAGCCATAATGTTCACCAACTCAACATAAGACTTGCCCCGCGACTCTTCTGCTGCTAGTTTGTCGCAGAGTACATCCTCAGTTTTCGCTCCCATATTATAATGTAATAAGTAGAATACTTTAATGTTATTTGGTATTTTAAAAATGTTAGATGCATCTTCCAACCTCGCCACCGTTCCTGACTACTGTAACCTCTGGTCGATGTGAATATGTGTCTGCAGAGTTGTATACGTCGTAAAAGTTGTACTTCCACCTGCTGCTGATGTTGGGAGTGTATATGTATTGTAGAAATGTGTGGATTAGATTAGATTCAATGTGAGTGAGCTATTCCAGTCCCTCCACCGTGCAAATCCAGCGAGACTGCGGGGTACGATCTTTTTTTAAGGGTGATATTTGGTGTGACAGGTATACTTCCATCTGAGTTAAGTCGCTTGCCCGTTTCAAAGCTCAAAGAGAGAGAACATCTCTCCGAATTCATTTGGACCAACATCTGTCAGTATTTGACTAGAGGCCGTGTTATGAAGTACCGCTCTCGTGCAGCATATATTTCAGGTCATTAGCCCGTTTAGAACCTCACAGAGGAGGGCTTAATCTTTAGGTGCAATCCACCCCTAGAGATCTCATCTCTTCTATGGGTTCGTCTAAACCCGATATCTGCTTAAATTTCACCCAACAAATCGAGCTCCCTGCATAAAGCAATATATCTAGGGTGAAAGCTGGTTTGACAGGTTTGCCATCGGCTTGCCCGTTTAAAAGCTTGAAGATATATAACCTTTCTCCGAGTGCATCTGGACCCGACATCCGTCAGCGTTTGACTCGAGGCGGTTTCATGAGGTCCCGCACTCGAGCAGCATCCAAGCGAGGTCGAAGCTCACAAAACAGGCCTCAATCTCCAGCTGTAATTCACTCCTACAGATATCAGTTCTCCTCCGGGTTCGTCTGGACCCGACACCCGCTAGTGTTTGACTCAAGGCGACATCTCACGAAATCGCGCTTCCAAGCATCACCCAAGCGAGATTGTTTGTCCGCCCAAGCACACAGTGGGGGCCTTAAAATGCGGGTGTATACCATTCCCCAGAAATCTTAACCCCTGACACCCGCCCGCGTAACCGCCAAGCGAGGTCAGTTGTCCATTTCGAGGACCACAATGGAGGCCTCAAGATGCGGGTGCATATCGCTCCCCAGAGGTGTCTGATTCCCTCCAAGATCATCTAGGCCAGACCTCCGTCAGTGTTTGACTCCAATTAGTCGCCTCTGACGACAGGCAGGAGTTGCCTTGGGTCTATTGTTTAGTTTGTCTTTGGACCAACAAATGGGTATAAGTACCTTGAAAATGTAAAATCAACGCCGGAACGCCACGCGTGTTGTTGCGTGTTAGATTTGGACACAATCCTCGTCACTGAAATTGTTGTTTGTGTAAGGTCCGCGTAGGAATTAAGCAATAAATATAAGATTTTATATAAACAAACATTATTAACTACAACTCGGGAAAAGCTTATATTAGGCAATTTTTACATGATGTAAGCGTTCTTAGCATTGGTATTCTGTCCACGTGGCATCTAATTGACAGATAATGTGTCAAACTTAAAATAGGTAACTGAGGTTACCGCACAGAGAAACAATAGTATCAGGTGCTAATGGCGATTATTTTTGAGGCACCTTTTCCTTTTATTGAGAATATATCGCTTAACAAATTAACGATATTGAAAAATTAGGCAAATATAATTTAACAGATATAGAAATGTGTAAAATGTATAAATGAATGTGTCTTATTAAAAAAATTGAATACGCTATATTTTTGAAAGTATTAAAGTAACTGGAATGAGACTTTACATGTAGCTAGAAATGAGATAAATAAACATCTGTTGGAAATTTCAAGTAAATTGGTTTATACAATTTTTAGTTTTTCCTAAATTAAAAATAAAATTTCAAAGACATGATTTGAAGCAACGCAAGTGGTTAAAGTATGATGCCAGACAAAGCCACCTGTCACGCGTAGATTGATAAATATACCACAGGCATACATCATAATGCAGCAAGAACCAAACAAAGTAACATACGTAAGGCGGGATCGCCACAACATCCTAATATGCAACGTACGTTTACACCCGAACTGTGGCGATCACACCCTAATGACCGCCTTCGCGCATATTCGGATGCGCGGACTTGTAAGGTGTTGAAAAATATCCTAATCTGAAAGTGAGAGGGTAAAATAAGGAAGTTTTATATCAGCTACTTTACGTCAAAACCAGGTGGGATAGTGGGTTTCTTTATTTATTATGATTTGACAGTTCTGTTTTGGGGTTAAGTAAATGATTTTATATGATTTTAAAATTGGAAGCTAAAGAATAATTAGGTGTTTTGTTTATTAGTGAATTTTCTTTAAAAAAATCACTAATGAGGAGATCCAGACTTTTGAATTTTGAAAAATATCCGGGGTCAGTTTCGATTTTTATATGTATATATATATATATATATATATATATATATATATATATATATATATATATATATATATATATATATATATATATATGTAACACACCAATAACTCAAAAAATAATTAGCTGATTGACTAAATTTGGTGAATACCTTTCTTTTGCGAGTGGTTTGGATAAGTTTGTTAGCCAGAAAAATCTTCCGAGGTTTTCCCGGAAGATTTTGTGTTTTCTTTGGAAAAAATTTATATATCTGGAAGTAACAAAGTAAGGGCAACCAAATTTGGTAAACGGGTTTATATCGCCATAGGTAAATTACTTACATACTGTAGGTCAAAAGACAAAAAAGTTATAGGCATTTAAAGAAAAATAAATTGGGGTTTTCCTCAAAACGTCAAGGTCGCGATTTAAAACGTCAAAATTGGCAACATTTAGGCAAAGAACTTGAATCTAATACGGGCTATTAAAAGAAAATGTATCAAGATAAATGTTTTTCAAATCCTGAAGTCTTAGTTTCAACCGTCAGTGTCCTTCATTTTACCAAAATATTTCCAGAAAATTCATATCAGATAGACCCTTGTCTGATGCTTGGCAGTAGTCTTAGCTATAGTGTTTATCGTTTAGTGGTATATAATTTTTGTCGAATTTTCGTAAAAAATCAATAAAGCTCAATATATACGTTATTATACAAGATGACAAAAATTGTATACATTAATTATAGGGTGTCTTGAGCTTCATCTTAAAAATTATATCTACAATCACAGGCTGGTCCATGAGGCGTTGGTTATACTTTTTTTTTTAGTTGAACACGCCTTAAGTTATTGTATTTTTGCATTTTCCATCGAAATATAATGCATGTTTGTAAGATGTAAGTGCATTATGGTAGCGAATTTTGATTAAATGCTTCATATTTGAAAAGCTCAATTTGCTATTAACCTATAGGGTTGACCAAGAAACGGTTTTTTTCGGACTTTAAGCTTACTTTCGAAAATTTTTGTACGTTTTCAAACAATAAAGTTATTTTGATGAAACATGGCACATTGTTTTTACTATATAGGTTATACTGGTAACCAAATTGATGCCTGCTTTCTTAAAAAAACATATTTGCTATTCAAAACATTTTTATGAAAATTGACTACCATAACGCACTTGCTGCGTCCAGACTTTTTATTGTGGTTTGGCAGTTCTATTTTGAGGTTTAGTAGTAACTAGTTGTCATTGACATAGATGTAACAACTTTTATATGCTTCTAAAATTGGAAACCAAAGAATAATATCGTGGTTTTCTTATTTATTATGGTTTGTCAGCTCCATTTTGAGGTTAAGTAGTAATAGTAGTAATAATATGCTTTTAAAATTAAGAATCAAAGAATAAGAATATTGACGTTATCATGCGCTGATAAATTTTTCAAGTAAGTAAATTATTGAAATTATGAATTGACTTCTTGTCTTTTATGAATTCGGGAGTAGGAACATTTTGCTTGTTTTCACTTGCTGTGTTAAAAAACGATTAAAATGAATCGCAAAAGCAATCAGCGTTTAGTTCACCATAATGGATTCTCATATAAAACGAGGCTCACAAAAAATTAAACAAGTTACGTAAGTAATCATTTTAGCAGACATTTTTTTATTGTTAATATTAGTAAATTTCTATTCAAAAATTCGCCAATAGAAATTGTTTAAAAAACATTTTTGTTGTTGGAAAAACCGGTTCCATTACGTTGACTGAAACTAAATAATTCAGGCGATTAACAAGGAAAAATACCTGCCACGTTTATAATTTGGCAGATACATTTCTTTTCTAAACATGAATTAAATTTCCTTCTGGAAAGCTTCTGTAGCTTCAATGCAATTTGTAACATAAGTTCCTTTTAAAGAGACTTACAGTGCCTAGATTTACCAAATTTTAATTTTCTAGCGTCATAGAAAATTTAGTTTTGGGCATTTCAACCTTTTTTCTCCAAAGGAGCTAAAACACAATATTTGACAATTTTTATGATAATAGATAGAGAAAGAGAGAGAGAGAGAGAGAGAGAAATTCTTCAAATTTCCTTGTATTAGGACCTCCAGGTCCGATCTTTTAGGTCTATTTAAATTAAAAGCCTTACTTTTAGTAATACGCCGTACCAGTAATGTAGAATTCTTATGAAAATTTACCATTATAACGCACTTGCTGCGTCCAGAATTTTTTTAACACTGTGTTACCTGGGAACTTCTAGTATAACATTGTTAATGCGTTTTAGGCGATATTTTTCTCAAATACAGGTTTTAAAATTCAAAAAATAAAATTTCACGAGTAAAGTACTAAACAAATTCTGTTACTTAGCTTTGATTCGCAAATCTGGTATTTGCTTATTCGATTTAAAGGGGAACGAACGTGTGTGGAGGTGGATTTACAGCAAAGCCAAACAAACACGGACGTCCATTAGAAGACAACAAACAAATCTAATTAAAGCTGGGTATCAATTAGGTCATCGAATGTGTAACTCAAATCAGCATTTTTCGTTGGAGGAAAGCCGTGTTCATGGTAATGTAAGGACAAAATAACCTTAATATACATGCAAAATGAAGTAGAATGGACATCTAAAAGCTTTTATACGTCACTTGGCGAAATATGACGTCTAGTCGTAGATAACTTGATTTTCTAAAGCATAAATTACAGCTCCTGAAACCGGGAAGCTTGGAAAGTTCAGTGCTGCAGGCACTCGCTTCAGCTCACTTCAGCAACTAGTTGTTCCTCGAAACGAACAGGAATCTGATACCTTTTCTGACGTGTATTTACATCAAAAATTTACAGCGAAGTGAATGTTTTAAAGCATGTACCTTTAAATATGGATAAGGTGTTTTACCTTTTATTCGAGTATTTATTTGACCTGCAAAATTTCTTCAACCTTGATGTGACCTTATATAACTTTTGCGTACATAAACATTGCTATTTGTTGTTCTGTATTTAACATCTACTTGCCTCTGGCCTTCCAAATTAACTAACACGTAGCTAAACCATTTGTCAAAATTTTAAAAGTTGGGCCGCAGAGAGTGCGTTGTAGTAGCGAATTTTCATAAAATTATTTAAAAAGACAGCAAAATAGTTTCGGAAATACAAATTTGTTTGGAGAAAAAACTTTTTTTCTGAAAAACCGGCCTGATAGTTTTAACTAACGAACTAATCCAAGGTAAGATAATAAATTCGGCAGCTACTTCCTTTTGGAAATAAGTGATATAAGTTCGTTACCCAGCCCGAATGAGCAAGCTTTTATGAGAAAATATACTATTCCTTTTGGGAAAATTTTTATGTCTTTGAAAACAAAAAAAGCTTTTTTAGTAAAAATATAAACACAATTTGAATTTAAAGATACTAGTATATACGAAATTTTTAAGTTTCTACCTTTATTGAAAATTGAGTCTTAGGCGTTTATATATTTTTTGTTCTTTAGATAAAATGAAAGCACAAGATTAAAAGCTTTGTTTGATATAAACGGTTTATTCAACTTCAGCGACTAAAAAATTATTCTATAAAAATTTCATAAGAAAGTTTTTTCCTAGAAAATTCTGAAAAATATTCTTCCAAAAAATAATACGAAAAGTTTATTGACATTCTCCAAAAAAATTGTTGTCTCGAAATAATACGTTAAATGGTTAAATTTTACAAAATTGGAGAAACGACAGTATCCAGGTAGATCTTTGACATTTAGCTACAATTGGAATATAACTATACCTTAAATTGTGTTATACAGGCTGATTCATAAGTGGTGACCAAAAATGAAACGCAATGTTCTTTGAACAATTTTAGAGAGGGTATGTTCTATAAAAATTTTTCCTAAAATGCTTCATTAAAAAGATACAGGGTGTTGAAGTTAAATTTCAAAAAATAAAATTTCCCAATTTTTTAAAAAGTAGTACATATATTTTGCTAAAACTTCGCATGTGTAGGTTGTTATGGAAGGCGCGTATTCTACCATAACATGTCCCACATGTCATTGGTTATTCCCCAAGAAAAAAAAAACGGGTACGCCAATGATATTTGTTTTATTTTTTATTTTTTCAATCTTACTTTCATTCGTGAACAAAATGACTCTCTTGATAATTTTCTGTACGACGCTTATTTGTCGAGTAAGTAATGAATCAGGTAAGTGTTTTAGAGCACAGTTCATGATTTTTAACCAGTCCTTGTTTGGTAGAAAATCGCAATGATAGACTTTTATGCCTCCATTGGCCTGAATACACACGCACGACATCTTTTTAATATGAAATATTTAATGTCTTGATAATTTTTTGTACGACGATTATCTTTGTTGTATTTTAGTAAGTAGTAGTCTGGTTTGCCAAAGTTGTCATTAAGTGTCACTTGACGTTTAGGCTAACAAGTTATTATTTTGAATAGGTGTAAGTGGTAAACTTTATAAAATTGCAAAATTTTCTACTCTTTTACTTCTTATAATGGAGTACACCTCAGAAGAGTATGCAGATATAATTTTTATCTACGGATATGTTGATGGAAATGCTCTAGCTGCTTGTCGGGAATATCAACGTAGGTTTCCCACTCGCCGTCAACCTACACCAAGGGTTTTTTCTCGATCGTTTTCAAGACTTAGGCAGTGCGGTATTGGACAACGTCCTGACGCTAGAGCTAATGGTAGAAGACAACATCAACTTGAAGACGAAGAGAGAGTGGTGGATGCAGTGATGGATCAACCTTTTACAAGTACTCGGACGATTGCCACGCAGTTACAATATTCTCAAAGCTTTGTTTGGGGAACTTTACATCGAGAAGCCTTACATCCACATCATCGACAGAATGTTCATTGCCTTCTACCTGGAGATCATGTGCATCGACGAGTCTTTTGTGAATGGATGTTGGAAATGAACAATCAAAATATCTTATTCCCCAATCTAATCTTCTGGTCTGACGAATCAACATTTACCAGAAATGGTATTTATAATTCCCATAATGAGCATGTCTGGTCATTGGAAAATCCACATGCAACAAGGACTCGCACATTTCAACATAGATTTTCCATTAATTTATGGTGTGGTATTTTTAACGGCTCACTGTTCATGGAAGTCCTGCCACAACGTTTAAATGGATCTTCGTACTTAGCGCTCCTAGAAAACCGTGTAGAAAACATTCTAGATGACATTCCACTAGCAACAAGAGGTATAATGTGGTACCAACATGACGGTGCACCAGCGCATCATAGTCGAAACGTTGTTACATGGCTACATGAACATTGTAATGAAAGATGTATTGGCAGAACTGGACCAATACATTGGCCTGGAAGATCACCGGACTTAAACCCACTTGACTTCTGTCTTTGGGGTGATTTTAAGCGACTGGTCTACAGTGAACAAATAAATACACCAGAGCAGCTACAACAACTGATAAATAATGCTTTTCGTCATATTCAAGCAACAATGAATCGTCAAGACATTACATTTTCCATATTAAAAAGATGTCGTGCGTGTATTCAGGCCAATGGAGGCATTTTTGAACATTTATTGTAATAAATAATTTACTATAAGCCTGATAAAAGTGTATCATTGCGATTTTCTACCAAACAACGACTGGTTAAAAATCATGAACTGTGCTCTAAAACACTTACCTGATTCATTGCTTACTCGTAAAATAAGCGTCGTACAGAAAATTATCAAGAGAGTCATTTTGTTCACGAATGAAAGTAAGATTCAAAAAAATAAAAAATAAATATCATAGGCTTACCGGTTTTTTTCTTGAGGGATAACCAATGACATGTGGGTACGCGCGCCACTGCTAGATTAGCCGATTCAATTGTTATGGTAGAATACGCGACTTAGAGTTGTACTTCAATTGAACTTCATAAAGTTAAATTTATTTACTTGAAGTTACAGTACAACGATATATATATTAAAATTTAAATAATATAAAAATTACAATAAAATACATATGAGTAATCTAATACCATTAAGGCTGGATGGCAAAGACTAACTGTTGAATATTAATGTTCGACATATATTTATAGACTATTAATTGCTGATCAATTTCCCCTCGGTAATGTCGCTGCACTTCAACCGGACGCTGAGTCGACGGAAAAGCCGGTGTAGCGCAACGTACCCATATGTGCTGACAGTAGCCTTGGTGTGTGTAGTATACCGGGTGGTGCAACCATAACTCCTCCGGGGCCAGATAGAAAATTTAGGGAAGCTAAATTTTCAAAGTGATATTCTCCAGGGGGATTTCTTCCATGGGGCATCTTTGTTGTTGTTGGTTGGTGTTGGATCTTGGTTCTTTGGTTGGTTTTCTTAGTCTCCATAAAGCATAGACTGCTATCAGGGCAACAATCACGTACAACAGGATGGTCCAGATGCTAGTAGACAGGCTTACTTTCGGATGTTGAACTGCATTCAATAATGACCGTTGGTGTTGTAGTTGATGCATTGTTTTTTGTAATTCATCCAGATCTATTGATTCTAATTTGATTGGGGCTGTATTTACTACCTCTTGTAGCTGAAAGTTGGTAAGCTTCAACTTGGGTAGTTGGATGTGGTAGGTAGATACTATCTCATTGTGAGATGGGGAGAACATTTGCTTATTTACTGTCATTTGACATCCTTCGGGGATTTGAACCAAGTAGCTTCCTTCTAGATTTGTGGTTTCTTGTCGGCTACGGCATCGTTGGTGTGCTGTACTTTCACGGGGGAATACCATTATCCATTTGTTTGCACTTATCTTCTGGCTCTTCATCTGCTGTATGTTGACTGGGTGATGTTCGCAAGTTTCGTATCTGGTGGTGAACTTGACCAATTGGACTTCACAAGGGCTGCTATTACTGATCTGATTCATCGTTTGACCTCTGCATAAGTAGTCTCCAGGGCTGACTTCTTGGCATAGTGTGTTTTGTAAGTTATAGCTTTCATCGTTAAGGGCTAGGTATTTGGATTGAGGGATGATGACGGTATAATTTTGACTAGGACCTTGTTTCACAGGAAATGCATAAAGGTGGTAATAGTTATAATGTTTAGATTCTACTAATGGAATTTCAATAGCAAACACTAAAGTATAATTTTTGTAGTAACACTTAATTATTGACACCTCCTCGTATAAAGCTACATTATTTGCATCAAGCTTATAGGGGAGATTGGTTACAAAACTCTCAATTCTTTTAAGTTCTATTAGTAAGTCTTCAGGTTCTAATATGGATGGATGCATTGTTTCTAATCTTGCAAAAGTTATTGCGTTAACTAATGTGCTTAAAATGCTTTTAATATTAATGATTTCTGTAATCAATTGTATATACACCATCTGCAGACGCATTATGTGTTCGTTATTAATTTTTTCCTGTTCGAAACCTAAAGTGATCAACTGCAAACGTTCCTCAATTTTGTTTTGGTTTAAAATGACCGAGGATATGGTTTTATCAAATTTTTCTATGGCCTGTTCTGTTAACATGATTTGATTATCAACTATTGTTTTAATTTTGTCTTGATTTGATGTTAATTGAGAAATTGCCGTATCATAACGTTCTGCATCGTCTGCGTCCATGTTGCCTGTTAAGGTCTTTATGATTGTACCTACAGCATTAACTAGTCCTCTTTTATTACGATTATTATTAGAGGGTATAATTTGGTTAAATATTTTTTGTGTCTCCACAATTTGATGGGAAAGGATATTTTGGTAATTTTGTATCTCGTTTTGATAAAGATTAGAATGTGTGGAATTGTGAATAATGTCATGGATATCTTGGGACTGTTTATCTATGGAACGAAACCCATTGAGAAGTGGTGTTAAAGGAATTACTCGAATAATGGTCCATTTGTCAATGGAATTTTGCATTTTGCCCATGTTAATTGATAATAGTCCGGGGTTGTCATTGATCTTGTCTAATGTTATTCTTTGTCCTTGGGTTTGGATAAGGAAGATGGACCTGAAACATTAGGTCGTTTTAGATTTCGTAAATGACGTTTAGACAATTTTTTGTTTTTTCTTAAAGTCATTATATTTTTGTCAGATATGCTTACAACCTCGTAGGGGCCGTCAAATTTAGGGTTATTCTTGTTTCGTTTGTCTACTTTTGTATATACATGTGTTTGATCTCTAAATAAGTCGGTATCATTGGTTCTATTATTAGCGTTAGAAATGGAGCGAAGCTTATTTTTCTCTATTAATTCTTTCACCTTTTCATATAATATTTTTAATTTATTTTTGTGCGATATTAGATAATCTTGTAATAGCTTTTCATGATCATTTATATCGAAAATATCCCTATTAGAGGTGTGTCCAAAGGTTATTTCTAAGGGGGTGTGATTTGTAGATGTATGTATAGTTGAGTTGTATGCCAGAAGGGCGTAGTTCATTAAATATTTTATGGGGTCTTTAGTGTACGTTTGTCGTAATATTCGAACGTGTTCAATTAGTGTTGAGTGTAGTCTTTCAATGGGACCGTTAGAATTTGGATTTTTAGGTGTAGTAAAATGAATTTTAATTTTGTGAAGCTCTAAAAGATTTTGGATGATTTCCGTTCGAAATTCGGTTCCACTGTCCATAATGATGTGTTCGGGTGTGCCATAGTACGTAAAATACTGTATGAATGCATTAGCAGTTTCTACCGGATTCTTACTACTTATAGGTATTGCTGTCCCTAATTTTGAGAAAGTATCAATGATTGTTAAGAATACTTGATTTTCTATTATAAAGGTGTCAGCATGTATAACCTGAAAGGGTTTACTAGGGGTGTCTGTTAGCATTAAGGGTATATTGGGTGGATTTCTATCGTACTTGGCTCGCTTGCAAATTTCACATTCATTAATATAAGCCGTTATTTTTTCACGCATTTTTTGAAAGTAATACTTGTTGGATATTTGTTTTATAGTTTCTATTATACCTCTATGGTTAGTTTTTCCCTCGTGATAATTTCTAATTACCTCGTTAATCTCTTCATCGTCGGCTAAGGGCAGACGATGCTTGGGGCAACTGATAATAATGGGTGCATTGTTGTTAAATATTTCCACATACACTGAACAGAAATCTTGGTATAATTTTTCTGTTTCGAAATTAAAGTAATACCTTTTGCCTATTGTAATATATTCCTTTAGAAAATTTATGATTGCTTGTCGATTATCATTTCTCGGGATTTGCACCAAATATTTATTTTGATTGTTAACCTTTAGTTGTTTTACTGGTCTTGGATTATTATGTACGGGAGATATATAATATTGGTTTAGTTGTTTTTCTATAGGAACATCTGATATCTGAATACCTATTTTTGGTTCTACATTTACTTGTGAATGATCACTGTCTCGTAAGTCGTTATTTTGTTCAAGTGTTGTTTTGTCTGTTCGGCTTATAGGTGGAATAGTGTTGCTTGAGGTGCTAGGAATTTCTACTGGAATAAAAGAGAGTTCTGGAGGGCTCATTGGCGGAATATATTCGGGTTCAGTTGGTTGCACAACGTCATCAAAATTTGGGGTGTTGAGCTGCCTTTGTAAATCTTGGAGAGGTCTTTCGTCCTCATCAAAATTATTAGCGATTGATGAAATTTCTGCATCCTCTAAAGCATGAACTTGGATGCGGGACAAGGAATCTGCGTTGCAGTTTAGAGACCCTTTTTTATAAATTATTTCATAGTCATATTCCTCGAGCTTTAAACGCCAACGTGTTAATTTTGAATTGGGTTCCTTTAGTTGCATAAGCCATACTAAAGGCCTGTGGTCAGTATATATATAGAACTTACGACCATAAAGATAGGGGCGGAAGTATTTGGTGGCCCAAACAATAGAAAGAAGTTCCCGTTCAATGGTGGAGTATCTCTGCTCTGTTTCATTGAGGGTACGAGAAGCATAACTAATAGGTTTATCATTACCTACTGACCCTTGAGAAAGGACAGCTCCAAGGGCTACATTGGAAGCATCCGTAGTGAGTATAAAGGGTTTTGTGAAATCAGGGTATTGTAATACGGGGTCATTCATTAATATATTTTTGCATGTTTCGAAAGCTTCTATAAAACTACTATCATGAACTATAGTTGCATTTTTTTTTAAGCATCGAGTCAATGGTTTTGTTAATTTACCGAAGTCTTTAATAAATTTTCGGTAGTACCCTACAAGACCTAGAAATCCTTTGATCTCTTTTCTTGTTTTAGGTATGGGGAATTCTCTTACAGCCTTTACTTTATCAGGATTTGGTTTTACGCCTTCGGACGTGATAATGTGCCCGAGGTAGGCTACTTCCTTTTTTAAAAATTCACTCTTGTCAAGCTGTATTTTTAAATTAGCCTTTCTTAACCTTTCGAATACATTTGTCAACCTTTCTATGTGTTCTTGCAAAGAAGTACTGAAAATTATGATGTCATCAAGGTAGGTAAAACATTTTTCATTTTGAATACCCCTAAGGATATTATCCATAGCCCTTTGAAAGGTACTAGGCGCTCCCTTCAACCCGAATGGCATACGCCTGTACATATAGTGCCCCCCTTCAGAGCTGAAGGCAGTTTTTTCCATATCTTCAGGATTCATTTCAATTTGATGATATCCTGAGGCTAAGTCTAAAGTGGTATAATACTGGCTACGACCTAATTTATCCAATATTTCCGAAATATTGGGTAAGGGATACTTATCACCAATAGTTTGTTCATTAAGACGTCTATAGTCTATGACCATGCGAAATTTTTGTTTGCCACTGGCATCTGATTTTTTGTTAACAATCAGGACAGGGCTATTCCACGGGCTGGAAGATGGCTGAATAATTTTTTGTCTTAACAAGTCGTCAATTTGTCTTTTGACTTCTTGCTTTTGAGCTTCAGGTAATCGATATGGCTTAACAAATACTGGGTTAGGATTAGATAACCTAATACTATGTTTAACTTGATTAGAAAATGATAATGGGACACCTTCGCAATAAAATATGTCTCTGTACTCGTAACATAAGTTTTCTATCATGTCTCGTTCTTCGTCATTAGTGTGATCAAGTCTTAATCTGTTTAAATTTTGAATTTGTAATTTGTCAATTTCATTAGCAGTACCATCTATGTTTTCTAAGTCGATATCTTTGTTATGATGAATGGAATTTAATTCGTTAGTTGAAACAGGTTCTGCATAAATAGCTTTATGTATAATCAGCTGTACGGGATTTTCATTACTATTCACTATAGAGGTTATAGCCTGGCCATTTGAAACTGTCACGATAGATGCAGGAATAATTACACCTGACTCGAGTTTTATATTATTTATTATGCCTATGTTGGAACTACAGTCTATAGGAAGTTTGACTATTGTTTCACATCTCGCAGGCAGTATTATGTTATTTAATTCTTGTGGTTTCGAGTTACATTCGCGATGTATGTCGTCGTCACATGGTAAATACAAGGGAATGCATGTATGCTTCGTTACCAATTTCCTATTATAAAAATCTATTTTAGCTCCCAGTTGTTTGAGAAGGTCAGTACCAATTAACCCATGATATTGATTATTAATGTTAAATACATAGAATTTAAATTTAGCTCTGCCTGTTTTAAATATACTTGGTAGAGGAATTTTTAGAATTTCATTATGAATACTGGTTTGGTGAACAGATTTAATTTGAAATTTTTCATGCTCTATAAATTTGGAATAAAAATTATGGGCAATATTTTCACATAACAGCGATTTCATCGAACCGGTGTCAAGCATAAGTCGCATTTGAAATGAGGGGTTGATTTCGACCAGTATATAAGGCAATTTAGGGTGGTTTACAGAATTTATCTGTACTATATTTTTTTGTTTAGATCGATAACCTGAATAAAATTTTGTTCGATGTTATCTGTTTGTTCAAAAGCTGCTTCAGGTCTAGTTTCTTCTTCGTACGTTTCATGATTCGTTTCGTCAAAGTAACGAGCGTCATCTTCAGGAATTGTATAAGAGTGTGTTTCTGAAGGATAATTTTCATAAGATTCGTCATAAACAGGGTTGTCTGATTTAAATTCATGTTGAACCTCTTGATGGTATAATTGGGTAGGTGATGACTGTGCGTTAGGCCCGTTAGGACCTCTCGGATGAGTATTGAAATTTCTAGATGACGTTTCCATAGGTTCGGGCTGGAAATGTTGTCTAAAATTTGGATTGGGACGTGTATGTATCGAGGAATTTTTTGCAGATACCTCCATAGGTGTTGGCCTATAGTTTGGTCTGAAATTTGGATTTGGTCTGAATACGTTTTGTGTCAGCTGTTGTGGGGGCTGATTACGTAAATTTAAGGGCTTTCTGTATGTGGGTTGGTTATGGAATTGTCGGGGGTGCGTAAAATGCGGAACGTTATTTCTATTATTTTGCTGATTCTGTATGTATTGAGGTTGTTTATTTGGTACATTTGAGTTTTTAAAATTTGTGGATTGATTGTGGAGATATTTCATTTGTTTTTCTCCATATTGGAAATTCTCTTCTTCCAGAACAAGCGACATAGCGTGTTCTAGATTAGTCGGGTTTTGTAGCCTAACTGCTAACCCTAGTTGACCACTCAAACCATGTAAATAAGTTTTCAGTGCCACTTTATCGTAAAATTCATTTTTAATTAAACGAAATGCTTCGTTTGCAGTTGTTAGTCTTACTTTTGAAGCTAAAAGACTACGTGAGTCTTGTATTCTCATACCGAATTGGTATGGGGTTTCTCTAGGGTCTGGCTTTAAGAGCAAGAGGTCCCTAGCTAAACAGTCTTCGTCTCTCTGGTCGCCGAAGTATTGTTGCAATAATTGTTTAATACGAGGCCAATTTGTGGCATCTTCCCTACTACCTATCAATGTTCTAGCTCTACCTTCTAATTTACTTATTACTATTCTAAGCATCCATTGGTTATTTGGATTGTCATCATTTGTTCTATCAACAAATGAAGTGAGAAAATTTTCACACGCTGAAATAAATAAAGCTAAAGTATGCTGGTCCCCATCGTATGCGGGAATAGCATTAATGTGATAATTTTGTAATTGATTTGCCATAATTTGATTGTTATTTGAGCTTATTGTATTTTTCTCTGTTACTATAAGTTTGGGAGGTGCTAAATTTATTTTTACTTTATTATTAAAATTGTCAACTGTCTCTGTTTCAGAGTCTGACATTAATTTATTAATCAATAATTTAAATTTGGGTAAAATTTTAATTAATATTTCCCGTAATATTTGCTTCTAACTTTAATCGATTTTAGATTAAGGTAGGACAAGGAAATTCAAAGGAACAATGAAAGCACTTACGCCAATGTGAAGATGAAGATGATTTCTGTTCTTCTTTGCTTCAGCATCATAAGATACAGCGAATAAGGCAGACAACTTCGTAGGCAGAAGTTCCGTATCAAACCTTATTTTCTCTTATGATCGCTCGCGCACTCACTGTATTTTTAATTGAAAGTTACTTAAATTATTTTTATCAACTTGGACGATGCTGTTCTTTGTTGACTTTGAAGCTGGTTCTGAGTTTTTAACGATAAAAATCGAAGTGCGGACTTTTGCGATTTTTGTCAAAAGGGCACTAAACTCATACTAACGACTGCGCCACTTAGAGTTGTACTTCAATTGAACTTCATAAAGTTAAATTTATTTACTTGAAGTTACAGTACAACGATATATATATTAAAATTTAAATAATATAAAAATTACAATAAAATACATATGAGTAATCTAATACCATTAAGGCTGGATGGCAAAGACTAACTGTTGAATATTAATGTTCGACATATATTTATAGACTATTAATTGCTGATCAATTTCCCCTCGGTAATGTCGCTGCACTTCAACCGGACGCTGAGTCGACGGAAAAGCCGGTGTAGCGCAACGTACCCATATGTGCTGACAGTAGCCTTGGTGTGTGTAGTATACCGGGTGGTGCAACCATAACTCGCGCCTTCCATAACAGCCTACACATGCGAAGTTTCAGCAAAATATATGTACTACTTTTTAAAAAATTGGGAAATTTTATTTTTTGAAATTCAACTTCAACAGCCTGTATCTTTTTAAAGAAGCATTATAGGAAAAAAATTTATAGTACCCTCTCTAAAATTGTTCAAAGAACATGGGGTTTCATTTTTGGTCACCACTTATGAATCACCTGTATATGCTAGGGAAAGTTCTATCTTTTGCATTGTACAATGTACAAGTAATAAATAAACTAATAATAATTAAAAATAAAAAACAAACTATCATCGACACAGTCATAAAAGAACAAGTTAAAAAAGCAACAAGAAATCTATCAGTAGCATGGATATATTACCAAAAAGTCTACGACTCAGTATCAGATCGGCGGCTTCAAAAAGTGCTTGAGATTTATTAAATACACCCAAAAATATTTTCTTTATTGAAGATCCTAATATCATAATAAAAAATTATGAAAACATGTAAGGCTATATGTATTCTCACCACAATTAGAACCGTAGACCGGTTTCGTTCTAATTAGAACTCGTCAGTACGGCATACCAATTGCAGCGAAAATACACCTATAAAGTAATACAGCTATGGTAGCTAGCCTCTCAAAACTAAGTGAGATGTAAGACATCCTTTACACGTATCGCCATCTCGTTTCGGAACCAGGTAGTATGTTGTCACGGCAGCTCCAACTAACACATAATGTGGAAAAATAGAGAGTATACACAATACACAAGAAATAGAGTAAGGATTGCTACAAACAGATGTTAAGTTGACTCTGAGACCAAAACAACAGAAGAATAATATTCTATGACGTTTTTTTAGTGAATTTTCGTAGAAAAAATTCACTAATGGGGAGATCCCGACTTTTGAATTTTGAAAAAATTTTTTGCAAATGAGCGCGAACTAGGACCCCTAGAACCCATATCCGGGGTCAGTTTCAATTTTTATATGTTTATATGTTATATATATATATATATATATATATATATATATATATATATATATATATATATATATATATATATATATATATATATATATATATATATATATATATATATATATCACACCGATAACTCAAAAAATAATGGGCCGATTTTGATAAAATTTGGAACATACCTTCCTTTTGTAAATGTCTTGAACAAGTTCGTTAGTCAGGAAAATTGGACCATGTTTTCCGGGAAAATTTTTAGTTTTCATTCGAAAAAAAATTTTATCTTCGGAATTAACAAAGTAAGGATAACCAAATAGTTAATACGCGGGTTCATATCATCATAGGTAAGCTACCTACCAAAATTTAGCTCTGCAGGTTAAAGGACAAAAAAGTTACAGGCATTTAAAAAAAATTGGGTTTTCCTCAAAACGTCAAAGTCGCGATTTCAAACGTCAAAATTGGTAATATTTAGGCAATGAACCTGAAATTAATATCAGCTATGGAAAGAAAATGTCTCAAGAAGAATGCTTTACAAAGCCTGAACTCTTAGTTTCAATCATCGTTGTCCTTCATTTTACTAAAATATTCCCAGAATATTAATTTAAAATAGACCCTTTCTCTGATGCTTTGGCAGTAGTGTTGGCTATAGAGTTTATCGTTTAATGGTATATAATTTTTTGTCAAGTTTTCGTAAAACATCATTAAAGCTCAATATATCCGTTATTATGCAAGTTACGAGAAAAAAAAATGCTATACATTAATTATAGGGTGTCTTAAGCTACATCTTAAAAAATATTTCCACAATTACAGGCTGGCCCATAAGTCGTTGGTGATTCAAATTTTTTTTTTAATCGAGCACGCCCTATGTTATTGCATTTTTGCATTTTCCATCGAAATATAATACATCTTTGTAAGAAAAGAAATTCGGGACGCGGCAAGTGCGTTATGGTAGCGAATTTTTTAATCGAACACGCCCTATGTTATTGCATTTTTGCATTTTCCATCGAAATATAATACATCTTTGTAAGAAAAGAAATTCGGCACGCAGCAAGTGCGTTATGGTAGCGAATTTTCATTAAGTGCTTCAAATTTGAATGGCTCAATTTGCTATTAACCCATAAAGTTGACCAGGAAACCAGTGTTTTAGGGAACAATTTAACTTTACTTTCGGAAATTTTTGTACATTTTCAAACAATAAAGTTAGTTTGATGAAACATGGCATATTGTTTCTACTATATAGATTGATGTATGCTTTCTTAAGAAACATGTTAGCGATTAAAATCATTTTTATGAAAATTCACTACCATAACGCACTTGCTGCGTCCAGAAGTTTTTTTACATAAGGTCAGGTCAGGTCAGGTCAACTCTGAGACCAAAACAACATAATAATAATATTCTATGAATTTTTTTTCTACATAAGATCATTAAAAGTATTTTTAGTTATTTAAGTAAATTTGCTAAAAAAAAAATATGTTCACAAAAATTCATTATGGATTTTTACGAAAATTTGCATAAAAAATACTTTCTAGGTAAATTCACTAAAAAATAAGTTTTCTACCCCTATAGGAACTGACCATGTCCGACGTTGCCTAAGCAAAATGATAAAAAAATTCGGGACGCAGCAAGTGCGTTATGGTAGTGAATTTTCGTTAAATGTTTTAAATTTGAACAACTCATTTTTTTATAAACCTATAAAGTTGAGTTTTGGTATATCTTAAGGTCTCTGTCTAAGAAAAATATACGTTAAATTTCATCAAACTAGCGAAAAAATATAAAAAAAAACTGAAAATGTTCATAACAAACTCATCCAAGCTATTAATAAAAGAAAGATTCTTGGCGAGTTTCATCAAAATCAGTTAATAACTTTCTGGGTTATCGTGTGGATATATATATATATATATATATATATATATATATATATATATATATATATATATATATATATATATATATATATATATATATATATATATATTAATTGAAACTTACCCCGGATATGGGTTCTAAGGTCCTAGTTCGCGCTGATTTGAAACAATTTTTGCAAAGTCTCACTATCGATACCTCTCTATTAGTTATTTGTTTAAAAACAAAAATTCACTAACAACGTCAAAACGCATCCGATCTACGCCTCTAAACAGTCATGTGACAAGTTGTCGGCAGGCCAGCCCAAGTAGCACCAAAACAGCCACTAAGATCTGAACTTTAAATGAGTAGTTATGACGCTATATCCACTAATTCTATCACTCGGTGGTAAATATAACTTTATAATACACATTAACAGTGATAATTGTGCAATATTCAAGACATATTATTACTTTGGAGTTATGCAACTTCATAGCTGCATCCAAGGTATTAGGAACGTCGTCGTTACTCATAGGACGACCTAAAAGTTCCGGAAACTTGAAGGTAGCAAATGGCAGCAGTCGTATGTGTGTGTGTGTGTGTGTGTTTGTCACACTAAACTCAAAAAATAATAGGCCGATTTTGATGAAATTTGGCAAGGATCTTCCTTTTGTAAGTGGTTGTAAGGCAAGAAAATCGGACCAGTTTTTCGGGTATAATTGTGGATGCTTTTTGGAAAATGTTTGTATCTCCAAAAATAACAAAGCCAAAAACCAAAAATAACAAAGCTACAACGAAATTAAAAAGTAGGTTGAGATTATAAAGAGTAAATTATATGCGAAAATTCTAGTCGGTACCTCAAAATAGAAACAGTTACGAGCACTTGATAAAAAAATGTGGCCCTGGTTGTGTGTTAAACAAAATATGTTAAATATTACAGAAAAAAAGTATAATTTTCCTTGGCACATATATAATTAAAAATGCGTAGATGGTTTCCATAAAAATTCTCTACCATAATGCATTTGCTGGGTCTAAACTTTTTCATAATAGAGAGGTCCAGACTCTTGCTTACAAAGCATTGTTAAAATACTGAAGTGAAATTCTAAACGTTAGTAATCTTTGCATTCTTTATAAGCGTAAAAATGTTTAAGAAGTCCTCACTATTATGCTAGTATTGCTGGTTATATTGACAAACAATAATTAGCAACAATTCTTCCAATTGCTTTTCTTTCCTCTATATTTTTTCATATAAATGAAACACATTTATCTAGAGGGTTGTTTCTGTTAGTCCATTAGTGGAAAAGCTTACTCTGGACGTAGGAAATAACACACAAACAGTGGCAATCTGCTATTTTTTTGTTAAGGTCTGGAGTTTAGAAGCTCTTCTTAACCATTTGTCATCCAGTACCAAGTGTTCTTTTACCCATGGTGTCGTAATTCTGTTTAGTGCTTTGCTTTCACGGCTTTATTTGAACTTTATACGAAAGATTGTCTACACAGATTATTGTAATGCCAAACAGTTAGGATAAGCAGACAATTTATATTAGTGTTGAAATGGTTGCGTACCATTTGAACAGTTTGGTGTTAGTTATAGAAATTAAATGCAGTTTGTATGATGCAATCATAAACTTTTTGTGTGATATCAGTTATGTTATAGGTATTACAAAAACGTTTATCTATTGATTTAAACTCAGTTCTAAAGAGATTGGAGCCTAATGTCATAAACAATACAACACAACACACCAGTGTAAATGCCTGCATCCCAAATAAAACAGATTTTATACAAGTCATTCGGGTTGACCGCCTATTAGGAATATCCAAACAAGTACGGAGAGGGGGCCAAACCAGATAGCAAGGCATAACCGGATACCTGCAAAATTTTTAGAACTATTATTTCCATCTAACATATAGTGGATAAATTAAGTGGGATAGTTACAGAATAGTGTATGGAAGTAAATTCAAGTCGCAGAGTGCCGATTATGTTAGTAATTCACAATTAATTGTGAAGGACCCACCGAAAAGTTCCCGATAAAATTAAGAGGTGTAGGTAAGGTAATTACAAACAAAAACTAGACAAGATCCAAAGGATGGCTTGCCTAGGCATCACATGGGCCATGTCTTCAACCCCAACAGCCGCCATGGAGGTGTTGCTGGATCTGCCCCCCCCCCCCCCCCCTACACTTAGTTATTATGAGGGAGGCCAGGCTAGGACTATACAGACTAGCCTGCAATGGTAGACTGAAGATTACCCAGGCTTCAGGGACAACTGCAAAATCGGGAGATCGTGAAGGAGCGAATGCTTGAAATGAGGTCATTCCTCGCGAGCCCGCGAATCTGCAGTGATAACAACTTTACAGTGGAAATCCCCACCGCGGGGCATGGCGGGGGGAGACGTCGGGCATACCACGGGACGCGCTCGTCTGGTTCATGGATGGATCCAGCGGGGAGCGTGGGACGGGGGCAGGTGTTTATTCGGAAGGACCGAGGGTAAGTCATAGTATTTCCCTCGGAGCCCATTCAACGGTCTTTCAGGCCGAAATATACGCCATCCTGCACTCTGTGCGGGAGAACAATAGGAGCGGCTACACCAACAAGCGGATCCTTATAGCCACAGGCATCCAGGCAGCCCTTAAGGCCCTAAGTATCCCACGGGTAAATTCCTGGTTGGTATGTGAGTGACTAGACGAGACGAGCGACCTGTCAGGGCAGAATGAGGTCACCCTCATCTGGGTGCCGGGTCACTCGGGTGTCAAAAACAATGAAGAAGCTGACAGTCTCGCGAAGAGAGGGTCAGCAGAACCATTTATGAGACCAGAA
Source organism: Tillus elongatus (assembly GCA_964006375.1). Lineage (NCBI taxonomy): Eukaryota > Metazoa > Arthropoda > Insecta > Coleoptera > Cleridae > Tillus > Tillus elongatus. The sequence goes on from OZ023266.1 coordinate 144,018,820, forward strand.
ACGGCTCTGTCCGTGACAAAGAGCACTGCCAGGGGAGTCATTAAGTCCTGGGTCAGAAACCAACACAAAGCGTACTGGGCAGATTGTCCAGGGCTCAGACATGGGAAGTCAATAATTGACAAACACAGTTCAAAGAGAGCTGTGGAGCTGCTAAATCTTAGCAGAGGACAGCTGAGGAACATAACAGGACTCTTGGCGGGAGTAAAAAGACAAAGGCATGCACAATAAGTTGCAGAGCAATCGGGGCGGCAACGCCGCGGACGAGCCCTGATGGAGAAAAAAAAAGGTAATTACAGATAATTTAGTAAACGAATATAAAGGTTATTGACCTATTCTCTGGATACTAAGATGTTAAAAATTGATGGCACAACGTATATAGCAAATTTGTTCTTTACAAAGTGCTCACAACATGCAGGTATCACTGCTATTCAGAATTCACTCGCCTATCTCAAAATTTAGTATTGGATACAACACCCTCAGATTTATCGAACCCTTGTCAAATACTTGTACTTTTAAAAAACAATTTATGCAATGTCAATTACTTAACTGAACGAAATATAGTTATCATAATCTACATAATAGGATGCCACTCTCTGTATTTTTATTTTAACGTTTTAATACAAAAACCAGAGCCAATAATTTATATGTTAGGGCCCTATAGGATGGCAATTAATCTTGAGGCATTAGAAAAAATAATCTGGTAGAATTAGGACACAATAATACACCACGAAAATAATTTAACAAAGAGTATATGGTCTATGTTTGAAGCCCAGAAAAATGATATAAATAGATGACAGTAAAACATACTTAAGTTAGAGGTGCTATTAAATACATCAACATAGATTAGGTGTCAGACTTCAAAATCTAATATAGACCTTATTAAGGTAAGTGTGCCTGGATTAATGAACAAACACTTTAGATATACGGTGATATACACCGGTTGGCGCACTAGTAAGGTCTTATTGAAAAATAGAGTCCAGCCTTAACTAATGTGGTCTGAATAAAAGGTATCTATAATGTCATTATGTGCATAGGTTTATATTTTTTAAAGCAATCTCGATAGCTATCGAAAGTTCTGCGATCATTGTATCAATTACAGTTATTAGTGGTAATATGACCGTGAGACCTAAATCAATTGAAAATACAAAGTACATGACATTTTAATGCTGAGATCAATAAAAAATCATACGTTAATCAGAGTTCAGTTAACAATTCACAAATATGAAAATTTCGTGAATACATACTTAGAAGCTGCAAGAACACACGGAAACTTTTTGGAGGATGATCCTCAAACAGACCCAAAATAGGCCGCGCTCTGTATGCCCAACAAGCTGTCGAATGCTTACCCTGTTTTCAGATAATAGGTACTTTGGTTGAGCGTACTGATCGGTGTCAACGCGAAGGTCCTCTTAGAGGCAAAAGAGGGAAATCGTTACCCTTCGAACAAACACGTACACCTGCTGTAAACTTCGCCACTGCTCAGGAAACTGAGATAATTACAGAAAAAGTCTGCTACTCTGGAAAATTTCAGCTAGTCACCTAAAATTTAGACTGGCGATGAGCTTCCACTAGCTCAAACAGTCAGCTATTCTCGAAAACAAGTCTTTACGACTACTTCGGCACTAGTTTCGCAGATACTAACCCGTATTTTTCAAATTCACCACTGGTTACTGTTCAAAAATAGTGGAGTCGACGGTTTTTAAATACCACGGCATGGTTTCACTTAACAGCATTCACATCCGAATCTGTTATTCTCGAAAACCCGTCTTTAAGGTTAATCAAGCAGCTAGTTTACAGATACTAAATCGTATTTTACAAAATTATTAATAATCTTGTTCCAATTGTGATCCCAAAGACACAAAACGCTCTTCCTGTTCATCCGCAGAGTATCAGAGCTCAGGACAGAGTCTATGGTTGGCTAACGAGTGACGCTGTGGCCTCTAATAGAGTGCACATCCGACCCACGTTGTTGTCTCTCGCAGAGCGCACCGCCGAATGAATCCTGGTTTGCCCCATCTCTGCTGTTTACTGTTCTTTTCATCCATCAGACCGACTTGTGTTCGCTAGCGTGCTTTTCTGTCTCCTTCTAAGACGAAAAGCGCCGCTAGTATTGAAAAGAGCACGCATATAGCCAGTCCAGTCGCGCGCTTCAACTGTCGTCCTTTAACCAAAAGTCATAAAAACTTGTTTATAAAAACTTTACCACCGAATTTTGTTGTCGGTACTTTGATGATAAAATCTCTGGTTATCAATCATCTCTATTTTAATGCGTGTTTATCGGGACAAATTGTTGGGTGGAAAATAGCATGTGTGTGTGTGTGTGTGTGACAAAACAGCTTTGGTATGGCTTCAGACGAAGGAAAATAGCATCTGTGTTATAAAGAGATGTTTCGACAAAGCATTTTTCGCTGCTAGATATTATTAGATAAATTTTTAATCAATATTCCCTTAACCTAGTAACTTATTTTTCGAACCTCGGTGGTTCAGGGGTGAGAACGTGTGCCTCTGAACCGAAGGGTACTGGGTTCGACCCCAGGGTACTCCTTTCACTTTTTCAGTACAAACTGTAAAATTAACATCAACCGAATTTCTGGCATTGTATTTGAGCAAGTTAAATGTCTGCACGTTCCGCCATTTGGAGGGGCGTAAAGCCATTGGTCCCGTGTACATGCAATATTGGGCACGTTAAAAATCCCTACCCTCCTTACAGAAAGGCAGGGGTTCGCAAAAATTTCCAGAATAATGAGGTGAAACTGCTCCCTGGCGTCGGTGATTAGCCATAGTCGCGGAAATAGGCCGACGTTAAAGAAACAAAACACACACACACATAGTAACTTATTTAAATATTTCTCTGATGGTCAAGTAATTTATAAAAATAACTACTATACAGTGTGTTAAAAAAACTTTGAGCGTTGCAAGGTATGTAGTCCAATTAATGAATATATTTTAAAAAAACGTCAAATAATGTTGCTCGTACATTTAATACATAACGCTCCATGTAAGAGAATAGATTATATGGACTGACTACCAAATGTTTGCGACTATTAGCATTTCAATTAGCAGAAAGAAACATAATAAATTATGATTTCAAACACGGCATTTCAGCTATTCATTGGCTAGGTCTGAGATCTCTCTGAGGCCTAGGGTTGAAGATACTGAGACCTCACAGAGATTTGGGGAGTAGGCCTTTGTCTACCGCTCTAAGGAGTAGGCAGATTGAGGCCTTAGAGTGTGCTTACATATTTCCTTTACCCACCTTTGTCCATCACTTTAAGGAGTAGGCAGATCGAGGCCTTAGAGTGTCCTTACATATTTCCTTTACCCATCTTTGTCCACCACTCTCAGGAGTAGGCAGATTGATGCCTTAGAGTGTCCTTACATATTTCTTTTACCTACCATTGTCCACCACTCTTAGGAGTAGGCAGATTGAGTCCTTGGAGTGTCCTTACATATTTCCTTAACCCACCTTTGTCCACCACTCTAAGGAGTAGGCAGATTGAGGCCTTAGAGTGTCCTTACATATTTCCTTTACCCACCTTTGTCCACCACTCTAAGGAGTGGGCAGATTGAGGCCTTGGAGTGTCCTTACATATTTCCTTTACCCACCTTTATCCACCACTCTAAGGAGTAAGCAGATTGAGGCCTTAGAGTGTCCTTACATATTTTCTTTACCCACCTTTGTCCACCACTCTAAGGAGTAGGCAGATTTACGCCTTAGAGTGTCCTTACATATTTCCTTTACCCACCTTTGTCCACCACTCTAACGAGTAGGCAGATTGAGGCCTTAGAGTGTCCTTACATATTTCCTTTAACCACTTTTGTCTATAACTCTAAGGAATAGGCAGATTGAGGCCTTAGAGTGTCCTTAAATATTTCATTTACCTCTTGAAAATGGCTCCAAAACAGGAGCCGAAACGTCGAGTTTCCAAGTATGTCTTACATTCAAGACCGCGGAAATCTTTCTGAATATATATATATATATATATATATATATATATATATATATATATATATATATATATATATATATATATATATATAAACATATAAAAATTGAAACTGACCCCAGATATGGATTATAGGGGTCCTAATTTATGCTTATCTGAAAAAATTTTTGTAAAGTCTCACCATCGAATACTCTCTATTAGTGATTTTTTTAAAAATAAAAATTCACTAAACATGATTTATTTTATTTTGACATAACTTAATAGATAATCGTTTAAAAGTTAAAGCAACTTGACAGGAAACAATTGTCGTGAGAGCTCCTTTGTTTCATTACTAAGTAGATTCGTTCTTAATCTCTACTCGTATTTAAAATGGCTCATATATATTTATGTAAATTAAAGCTATTGAGAGTGACTAGATATAACAAAATGATTATCGATCAGAATTCAGGTTTCTAAGAGCGCATGCATTACCAGACTCAACATGTGACAACACTATTATTCGACAGATATGATTCCTAGGTGGATTTCGTAATGTGTTGCATCCATGTTAGACACGCTTTGCGGTAAAAGCTTTGGGAGTGAAAACTAGTTTGCGTAAGATCCAATAAAACAGCGAGAAAAGTTTTCTCTAAAGTATGACATTCAAAGTAAATATCCAAGTAAGCACTACCAGCATAAAATTTGAGCCTCTAAGACACAAGTTTTATTATATAACGATCTTTACTGAAAAATTCTAAAATAATCACTTATAATTTTTATCAAACCTCGGCTTTTCTAAAATTTTCAATCAGACCCGTTTCTTTTTCAGCCAACAGCATTCTTTAATTGCCCTTTACAACAACACTGTGCGATCCACATTCTAATAGGTTTGAGATAATCCAGTAGTTTTACGAACGATCTGTACTTAATTTATAAATCTATACCTATTATCTATTTTTTGTATGTTACGTAATAAATGTGTCATTGATTTTGAAACTGAGCAAATCATTTTGGCTCTCACTTTGTAACTGATATCATCTTAATAAATCATAGATATTTAGTAGCCAAGTTTTAAAAGTTTGGAATAGGTACACTTGGAGAACCCAAATCACCACAACACATATTTTTAAATACCTAACGATCGTGTCACTAACAAAGTTAGCGTCATCGGAGGATTAAAAATTCTAACCACTTACTACTAACATCTCCTTTTATCCTAAATCTGAGGTAAAGAACGATACCGAAAGAAAGACTAAATCGCAAGGAAATTTTTCAGTTTATTGTATTTTAATTGACGGAGGACGTTTTTCAACCTCCTTTACCACTTTACCTGACAGGTTTGGGATTGCTTATCTGTATCAAAGATACAGCGCAAACAGAGTATGTAACGATTCACTTTTTACCTGGAATAATTACTGGTTTAAAAGCACTTGGAAAGCCCCCAAGTATCTGAATAATAACCAAAAACCCTATCGATATTAAGTACTTCGAGTTTTTGATTTCAAAATTATTTTGATGAAAAGTCGCCAAATCTTCAAGTATCGTAAACCCCTTTACTGCATTTATAATTTGTACGTTAAAATTCAATATATATTTGCCAAGTAAAAGTGCGTCGCATTTTGCTGAAGGAATATTTCCAAGAAATAAGTATCGTTGTGACTGGGTCTGTAATTTTTCGCATAGATGATGTCACCTAAGAACGACAGTTTGAACCGTTAAACAGATTCCCGACAAAACCTTGAATTGTAGACACGGTAGATGAAACGGCGGGAAAGAGGGGTAAGAGCTGAACGCACAGCACGCGGGATCGAGAGGAGTCGGAGCTGGCACGTCGCCTTGTGAACACCTTTTAGTTGCGGTGGCTAAGAATCATCTCAAAAAAGGGTGATAAAACCCTTTCTGTTATCTATACTATCTGATAATAATTGTCAGTGAATATTTAAAGTCATTTGAGCGGTTTTTGAGTTTAAATAAACGTCGTGTTTGGCATAAAAACGGGAATTAAATTGGGGTTCTTTGTTCCCGACCTGATACATTTCTTACGTTAATCGGAAGGAGTTCCTGAGTATCACCGAATTTTGAGTCAATTGACAGTTAATTTCATTTGAGCCAATTTGCGTTTTAATTGTTGTTTGAAGAAGTTTCCGTCAAATTAATTCAGCGTATCGACATGAGGGATAAATTGTCTCACCCCACTTTAGAATAACAAAATCCACCTGAGATATAACCATTGATGGGAAGTACCACTCATTTTCTCCAGCTTTCCCTCTCTTATTGAGTCTGTGAACCTTTGTCAGGCACTGATAACTGATCCCAGTTAAAAAGCATCTTCATAGGGCCATCAGGTAACTTAATGCAGGAGGACTTGGTGAGTCGAAATAAATTCTATCTCTATAAACCAGCAGAGTTTCTCAAGTAGCAATCTAATATTTGAACCCTTACGACTTGAACTTTCAAAATAACGTAATCAACTTGAACCAAAATAGTGTCAGCGAGGTGCTGTAACGATGCTGATACGATACTGTAAATTTCCTGTTTAATCTTAGAATTTTGTGAATTTAAATACATATTTCTTGAAATTGTAATTAGCAAATTTCGTCTGTAAAATATCTAACTTTTACATTCTTTTTAATTTATTTCATTTTCAATAATTAATGTAGAAATTTCACGTAGGAATATTTTTCTTTATGGAGCCTCACTCGAGGAACTGGCCAGTTAACTAATTGAAAAACTAACCGAACTGATTGACAAACGTCAAGTGATTTAACTAATAATTTGTGTTTGCTTTTGAGCTGTAAAATACAGCATTTGATTTTTAATATACCCCAGATATCTAATGTCAATATTTTAGTGACATACAACCATCTTTATCTTATTATTTTGTCATATGTATTTGAAATGATAATCTTCTCTTGAAGTTCTTGCTATTTAATTGATTTTTATTTATGTATGAATAATGTTTATTTGAGATTTACCAACCATGTTTATTTAATTTTGCTTGCTATTCCAAATTTAATTTATATGAATAAATTTAATACTTTATTACATTAGCATGCCTGTTCAATTGAAAAGTAATACCTAACCAATATTTCTCACATTTGGCGGCGACTCAATAGATAATCCTGACTACCTTTCTCCGAGATATCTACTACCGTTTTAAACATAACCAGGTTCTGATCAGGGGATCCCACAAATATGACAGAACAACTCAGAACTAGGTCAGTAGTAAGAAGTATTTCTTAACATCTTGTGACCCTACCAGTGTTTCTCATCTTGCAAATAATAAAATCTGATAGATAGATACATTAGGTTAGAGTTCAACAGCTAATGGTGACCTCACTACCAACTGGATCTAGATCCAGTTGAGGTCAATCTTTAGATAACAGCTTTTCCACTTACTGCATAATACCTTGCATCATATTGATGGTAAAAGTTCTGTTATTTGAAGGAGCTAACAAGGACTACAAAGCTGTTACGGAGCTCGGTTTAAGGAACGTTTGTTTTCTATTGCCCTAGAAATATAAATACTTTCGTACGCATCTGTAGGTATTTATATTTCTAGAGCAATAAAAACAAAGTTTTTTTGAACCTAGCTCCGCCACTGGATTTTAGTCTTCTGTTTGCGCTCTGTAGCAAACGATTATTCCGGTCTTAAAAATGTGAGATGTGAATTAGGTTCTTTAATGTATACAAAATGGCCTGAAGCCCGCAGCCATCTGACCCCCCCCCACACACACACACGCACTCGTGCACATACACGCGCGCGCACACACACAATGTATACTAACAATTGTGTTTTTCTCTCACAAGGTTTCATGTTGTTCTAATATTAACCAATACAGCCTCGGTAGTCCAGGGGTAAGATTGTCGGCCTCTGAACCCAGAGATCCTCTGTTTCATTACCAAGTAGAAACGTCAAAGTATTTTTCAGTACATACTGCGAATTAACATCAACTGAAAGTTTCTGTTTGAGTGGCTGCACGTCCCTTGGGAGGGGGCGTTAAGCCGTCCGTGTCGGGCACCATTCGATGTTGGACGCGTTAAATATTCATATGCATTATTGAAAGTTATGGTATAGCAGCTAAAATCTCGGGTTTCACTAGGGTCTTTAATGGGTCCGCTAGTTGTATTGACAATATATTGACAAATATCGATGAGCGTTGCTTTACTGCCGCAGTGGTTGATCCATGCCTCTCTGACCATTACGGACAGGTTATTCAAGTAAAACTCGATGTCAGTAGTAAACGACAACAACGAAAGGTTAGAAAGATAACTTGTCGGGGCATTCAAGACTTTCAAGATTATCTTGGGGGCATCGATTGGTCTTTTTTTTATGAGTCAAACAATATTGAATATTTGGCCACAGGTATAATGTCAAAGTTTCATACTTCACAATTTTCCCCTGAAACATTTAAATTCTAATAAACATGCCTGTTCATTGGTTCACTCAGGAATTGAAAGATGTGAGAACATGTGTATCAAGTGTTAAGGTGATATCTGATGTAACTAGTGACTCTTAGGATAGGGAAGTATACAAGCTGTTATTAAAGAACTATAGGAATGCCATAATTTTAACAAAAAAAAGAGGCATTTAGTAACTTCATAGCCAATTCAAAAAATAAAGCAAGGGACGTATGGAAGGTCCTAAATTATGAACGAAACTTTGACAGAGCGTCAAAATTGGACAGCAAACTAACGGCTGATAATATGAATGAATTTTTTGTATGAGTGGCAGCTGACATTGTAAAAACTCTACCAGTAAATTTGGAGCTACAAAGGCGGATAATTTCTGAAAATCCGATGGCCTATAGCTCTTTTGTTATGCTGCCGGTTGTAGAAAGTTAAGTATTGGACGCCATTAATTATCTTAAAAGGTCAAATGCTTTTGATATATATATATATATATATATATATATATATATATATATATATATATATATATATATATATATATATATATATATATATATATATATATAACATTAATAGCATTATTGTCAAGGAAATAAAGCAATATTTGGTCTCGCCGTTGACACATATATTTAACCTTTGTGTATCTCAGGGGACATTTCCGGATTGTTTTAAAATTTCCAGGGTAATATCTCTGCTAAAAAAAGTGATGTAAATTGCTTGGATAATTACCGCCCTGTTTCTATTGTACCGCTGTTTGGCAAGATATTAGAGATAATAATTCACAAACGACTCAGCCAGTATTTTGAAAGTCGGGAATTGTTGACAGACTGACAGTTCGGTTTCAGAAGGCGGCGCTCGACTGTGCAGGCAGTCAGCAAGGTTGTTGGGGATATAGTTGCGGGTCTTGAGGTGGGTAATCATGTCGGTCTTACGCTTTGTGACCTAAGCAAGGCCTTTGACTGTGTCTCTCATGACCTGCTGATGGAAAAATTGTTCAGATATGGTGTTAGGGGTCCTCCGTTAAAGTTAATAAATTCATACTTACATATGAGAAAGCAGCGCGTCTTTTATAATGAGGAAATATCGAATCTTGCGGCTGTGGGGAGTGGGGTGCCGCAGGGTTCTGTCTTGGGACCGCTACTCTTCATAGTCTACATAAACGATTTATTCGATTTCATATCACAGAGTCGTCTATTACGCTGATGCCACGTAGTTTATATGCCAAAGCTGCGACCCAGAAAAGCTGAATGTTGCAATGATCTCTACCGGGAAGTTGGCAGAATTGTGGTTTACACAGAACAACTCAAAATTAAACACAGAAAAAACTGTTACGGTAATATTTTCCACAACTCCAGAAGTGTCAGTGAAAAATGATGCTAACCTTCTTGGCATTACTATAGATGGAGCCCTTAAGTGGGATGCTCATGTTTCTCTGTTGAAGAGTAAGTTGTCGAGCTCAATTTTTGTGATCAGGAGTTTGAGGAATTCGGTTGACACAAGTTCACTTATGGCAGCCTATTTTTCCCTATTTCACGGTCATCTATCGTATGGCACTCATTTGTGGGGCAATTCATCAAATTCCATACAAATCTTCAGGCTCCAAAAAAATGTGGTTAGGTTGATTGCTGGAGTTGGCTGCCGTGAACACTGTAAGCCGTACTTTATTAGTCTGGGAATTATGACTCTTCCCACGATATACATCTTTAGTCAGTTATTGAATATACACAGGGATAAATTTGATTATCAGCTAAATTCTAAATATCATAACTATAGTACAAGATCGGCTAGTTTAATACGACCGCAGAGATTTAGACTACAAAAATCGGTAAATAATTCTTTGCATATCCCCTTATATAATAAGCTACCGGTTCACATAAAGTCCTTAGATTATGGAAAATTTAAAAATGCTATAAAGCATTACTTTAAGCAAAATGCTTACTATTCAGTCCGTGAGTACATGGATGTCTCCATACTACTATAGTGTTTGTATCTCGCCGTTTGTGTGAATTTTAGATAACGCTGTATATTATATGTCCGCGTGTATATACAGCTTTGTATTTTTGTTGTTTGTTCTTTTCGTTTTTATGTATTTTAGTCTGTATGTTCACATATAGTAATTTGTATTTTACAAGGTTCATTTATTATATAGTTAATTTTAACTAATTTATATGTCTGTGTATTTTTCTCTGTACTTTTTAACAACTTGGATTTTTTACTGGTGTATTTCGTCCTGCCACAATTATTGTATTTTTAAGTGTAAAAAGTGGTCAAATAAATGTATCTATCTATCTATCTACCTTCCTTACAGAAAGAAAGAGATTCGGCAACATTTTCAGGAATTGAGGGCAGTGGGCGTCGGTGATCGGTTATAGAAGTAAAACTATGTTGAAAAAAAATAACTGATAGATTTTGAATGCTCTTCTAATCTCGCCTATAGACTGTACTGTTAAGAGGATGAGTTATAGGTATATAATTTTGAAATGACCTCCGATGCTTCGTGTACTCGTATAACGATACGATCGATTTGTGATAATAACTATGCGATGAATTGATATTAATTTTGTGTCACAATGTGTTCATTAGGTATTCAATAACGCTCGTCATATTTCTGAATAATAAAAAGGCACTTCTGTCCTTAGTATTTTTCCAGTAATAAAAATTTCATGCATTTTTCATATATCGTAAAACTTAATGGGCATGAATGAAAAACATACATGCTATCTGCCGGCTGTTGCCGCCACTCAACCATCGTATCTTCAACATGTCATTCGTTTTAACCCTACGAGTTCTTTTGTTGATCCGTTTTCCATTATAAATAATTTTGAATCGCTAAAAAGCGCACTTAGGCAAATGAAATATTCAAGTTGTTTAATGAAGTATGTGTTTTAAAATATTTATAATAAATTCATCACGCACAGGTGTGATATGATCGCGAATTTTCACAAAAACTTGAATCGTAAGTACACTTGGAGAACACAAATCACCACAACACATTTTAAAAGACCTGACGATCGTTTCACTAACCAAGTTAGTGTCATCAGAGGATGAAACATTCTACATACTGAAAAAACTAACATCAACTTATATACCGGATCTTAGGTAAAGAGATCAAACTGAGATGGGAAACTAGTCGCAGGCAAATTCCTCAGTGTATTGTATTTTTATCGCCGGAAAAGGTCTCTGCACTGTCCCTACTACTTTATCTAAAAAGTGTCGGTGGTGAAGCGTTCATACATTTTTTGTTGTAACTATATTTCGCAATATATACGCTTTCGAACGCGTCTAGGTGTCCTGGTTTTCTAACATTTTTTTATTAATTTCAGATTATCTTTATCAACATGATGATTATTATCCCAAATGTGTCGGGCGACGGAAGACTTATCTACAGTACCGTAACGTAATTGGGATAAGTGTTCTTTGAATCTAATTCCAATCGACCTTTTTGTTTGTCCGACGCATTCAAGATTACAATCTTTACAACTTATTTTATAAATTCCTGACATTTTTTCCGTGCTATCATTGTCTTTTGAGTTACCTAGCAAGTTTTGTAACGTATTTGTTGTTGAAAATGTTAGCTGTAAGTTGACTTTTTTAAAAATGCTGTCTAGACCCCTCGTGATTCTAGGTTCAAATGGTAAGCAAACAAAGTTTTTTCCGATTTTTCTCTTCTGAACGTCGATGATTCCGTCAACAATTTCTTTGTTTTCTGTTTGTTGATTAATTTTTTTACTAGGCAAGCAGTGTATCCGTTATATTCGGCCACGTTATTAATATAATTTAATTGTTTGGTATATCTACTTTTGTTTAAAGGAAAATTAATTAACCGATTTACTAAAAAATTAAGACTGGCCATTTTTTGTGCGTACGTATGATGTGAGTCGTTCGGGATGTAGCTTAGAGTAATGGTTTCCTTTCTATAGACATCGAATTCTAAAGTGTCTTTATTCTCAATGACTAGTACATCTAGAAAGTTTAATTTATTATTAATTTCTAATTCATGTGTAAATTTTATAAAATCAAATTTATTGTCTAATTTGGCAATAAAGCCTTCTGTTCTGCAAATGTTTGTGTTAAAGACCGCGAAAATATCATCCACGTAACGACACCAGACAAAATAACCATTTTCACTTTCAAGATCTGTTGCAAATCTGCTCATGAAAAGGTCTGCAAGAAATGGCGATAGCGGATTGCCCATTGCCGTGCCTTGGGTTTGTTGAAAAAATTCATTGTTGAATTGAAAAATATTTTGTTTGATGCGAAGGTTTGTTAGAGTTAAATATTCTTTGCAGACATTTTCATTTATGTTATTCATTTTTAGCAACTGCTCTAAATACGTTAAAGTTTGCTCCGTGGGAACGCTAGGAAACATTGAGGTTACATCGAATGAAATTAAAACCTCGCCTTCAGTCAATTTAACCCCTTTAATCTTAATTCAAGTGAATTTGTTACTGAAAAACTTTTCTGTTTGACAGGCAAGCCTTTAAGCTCATCTGTCGACCACTTTGCTAAATTATAATTTGGGGAATCTATAGCCGAAACAATAGGTCTAATTGAATTTCCCGGCTTATGAATTTTTGGGAGACCGTACTTCTTGGGAACTTTCGGATTATGTAACTTCCTTCCTAAGTCTTTTGGTATGAGATTGAGACAACTTTTTAGACTATTTTTAACGTCCGAAATCATTTTTGGTAGCGGGTTTTTATTTAGTTTTTTAGACGGTCCTGTCGCTATGGCTTATAACGCCATAGCGACAGGACCGTATAATTATCTTTATACTCGTTTTTGTCCAAAATTACTACCTTATTGCCTTTATCTGCTTTAACATAGAAACAATATTTCTCTCGCAATCGTTTAACTATTTTCATTTGATTACAATTTAGTTTTTTTTGTGGACTTATTTTCTTTCAAGTTTTTTGAAATTTTACTTTTACACGCTTCTCTAATAAAATTTTTTGACGGTTCTGGCAGTTTTCTAATTCCCGTTTCAATATCAGCAACGATTTCTACGATATCGTCTTTTTGTAACTGTATACCGAATTTTAACCCTTTGTTTAGGAGGTCCATCACCTCTTTATTTAATGACTGCGAAGAAAGATCTTCTACGAGGTCAATTTTCCGAGGAACAGGTTTTTCAATTTTAATTTGACATTTAATCAGTTGTTTTATTTTTTTTATTGTGTATATTAATTTTCTTAACCACTTTCGCGTTGATGACTACAATTAGTGAACTTGAATCAGTTAAAAATCGATAATGTGAGTATACGAGTAGTAAGTAGTCGTGTAAAAAATAATAAATTTGGTTTACATACTACTAGACTACGCGTGTAGTTATTTGCAATCGAACACAGATCCTCGAATAGTAGTCGTTTAGTCTGAAGTAACGACTCAGGCATCCCTCAACAAATATATTAAAACAGAAATATAATAAGAAAGAAATTAAAGTTTAGATGTAGTTCTATGCAATTAAATGCTATGGGCTTATGTTGTGAACCGATAATATGTTTCGCAAATGTATTTGTAATTATTTCTGTGTGAGTGCACAAATATGTTCTTTGTATTTGGTATTGAAACATCTAGAAGTTTGACCGATGTAGACTGCGCTACAATGTGTGCAAGCTAGTCTATGTAGTAACATTGCTTTTCTTTCACGTTAAATAATCAATTACGTCACTTGTGGTAAGCATTGAAAGGTATCTTTGCATTTCTAATCACATTTAAAATTTTTGAAATGTTTTTAAAGTAAGTCATCAAAACATATTTGTTATCCTAATTGTCTGTTTTATTTTTATATCTTATTATGTGTGATTTTAACAGGGTAACCACTATTAAATGCTACTTATAGTTGTCATGAGTGTTGCTACGCTTGTTTTTTTAGTCTGGTTGCCTTTCTAATAAGCTTTGGCGTGTATGGAGTTTAAATCGAACTTGGGTAAACTAACACCTGCTGTTCAATCAATGTAGTGCCTGCCAACCAATTGCAGCTTTAGGTTAGCGAGATATTTCCTGACACTAATATTAAACACTTGGAGATATTGCATGTTGCCCCAAGACACCCTCCGATTAATCGAATTTTGATCTATGGAATTTGTGTGTTCTTTTTCTTTATTGGTTTGTATTTAATTACCTTACTCAATGTTTGAAGATTTTCTATAATTTTCATGGCCCTTTTTTTAAGAAGAAAAAACAAGGAATTTCAAATGGAAAGTGCATATATATATATATATATATATATATATATATATATATATATATATATATATATATATATATATATATATATATATATATATATATATATTATAGTAATTTAAGTAGGATTTATTTTGCAAGGCATAAACTACTGTGGCTAATGGCCATACAGCGACCATCACACACACACACACACACACACACAAACACACACACATATATATATATATATATATATATATATATATATATATATATATATATATATATATATATTCTTTTTCTGAAATAAAAAGCGTACAAGCTATTGTCATAAAGAATTATGAAAAGTCGCTATTTTTGATAACAGACATCTGACCCCATATTAAATTCTTTTAAGGGAGATAATATTTAAGGATCGCTGAAGGATTTAACTGTTGTAATATTTCATAAAAATAAGACTGTTGGAAATAAAAATCTTCTCAATCTTAGTAGCATCAATAGGAAACGATGCAAGTGAATTTCCTAAAGTCGAATATCAATATTCAGTTGAAAGTTTCTAAATATTAGGCTTAGTCGAATTATCAAGGGTCACTTTTTTTATGTACTTGAGACATTGAAATTATTATTTGTTCATTATTATTATTTATTCATTTATAAAAATAATACAGTTTGCCTATACAATAAGTCTGAGACTTGTGCTGTACATTTGAATAACTTTAGAAGTTATATCTAAAGCAATGTGACAAGTATATATCAAATTCAGCAAAAATAAATGTTTTACCTCTAAAATACAATTTCTACGAAGCAGGAAAACGTTGCGACCTTCAAAGAGCGCTGGTACTTTTCCGATGAGCAGTACACACAGTGCTCATCTCTTTTACGGTCTTAGTAGTAGCAGTGATGGGGAGGCCAACGCCAAGCAAGTAGACCACCATGGGCCCTTTTTTCCAACCCCAGCAACCCAGCAACCATGCTCTACTCTTCCTCGGTTCCGTCGCCAAACCGTCTCGACCTCGAGATGAAGCCTGTGACGGTCTTCAATTGGACGGTATTTATCTGATTCCTCTGCAGAGTCCTCGATCCGAACAATTCTGCTCGAAGGCTCCCAAAAGCTTCGCATTCGCACAGGTAGTGGTAGGACGTTTCTTCATCCTCGCCGCATTCCTGGCAAATGGGATCTCTCTCTCTTTCTCTCTCTCTCTGTCTCTACGCCTATCAATGTGAGGTGTCTTCTAAGGGCGCAATGGCCTGTTAGCACCTCAAGGATGCGGCGAAGGGTAGGTCGACTCCTTCCGAGTATCCAGACTGCTTTATCTCTGTCCGGTCCCTCCACGAAGTCCATCGCCTGCCTGCAGCCACCAACCGACCCCCAATGCCTCTTCTTTGCTTTCTCGGTCCACCTGTCTAAGGCGACAGATACCGTCTTCCTACTTATGCCTATCGCAGGCTCCGGGCCACAGAACGGCCGCCGAGAACCGAGCCCTGCAAGATTATTCGCCACTTCATTCCCCGCTAAGCCACAGTGTCCCGGAACCCACACCAGTTGCACCTCTTTTGTCCTGGCTAGTCCTCTGAGGGCGTCAGCGCACTCTGATTCTGGCCGCGCAGACTGTCCGGAGGACCGCCTGGCTATCCCAGCAGACGTACACATATTTCTCTGGACTCCTCTTCACATCCTGTCTATTGCCCACAGACAGGATAACATACACCTCTGTTTCGAATGCCGTGGTATATGCGCCAAGAGCATGGTTCTCGCACACCCCCAGGCCCTTAATGTATGTTTCTGTCCCGGGGGATTGTTGGTCCTCCAGCCGGGATCCGTCGGTGAAACAGACCAGGCTTGCGGGCTGGAACGCCATTTCTACCCTAACAATTTATTAAATTGTTAGTTGGTTGTATACAGTCTCTATTTTTTAACACTTTGTGTTATTTGGAGCTAGCATGACAGCATACTACTTGGTTCCGCAACTAGGGGGCGACACGTTGCTGCGTGTCTCACCACTCACTTAGTGTTGGAAGGCTGACTACCGTTGCCGTTTTATTTTATAGGTGTATTTTCGCTACAATTAGTATGCCGTACTGAAGAGCTCTAATGAGAGGAAACCGATCTACGGTTATAATTGTGGCGAGAATACATCTAGCCTTACCTACTTTGTCCCTATATTAAGGTAGAAATGGGCCAGGGCTGACAATTTTTTAATTGTTAGTTGGTTGTGTACAGTCTCTATTTTTAACACTTTGTGTTATTTGGAGCTGGCGTGACAACATACTACATGGTTCCGCAACTAGGTGGCGGCACGTTGCTGCGTGTCTCACCGCTCACTTAGAATTATTTTGATACAAAAAGGTATTTATACATGTTTTGAGTGAATAGCTCTCTTTGGAGTAAATCAACTTTTAATGAAAATCTGCATGTACGTATATTTAAATATGTATTTTCAGTTATTAAATTAAATATCCAACAAATCACAGCTTTTCCTGTTATTAAAAGTAGTTATTTGTTAAATTTAGTAAATAATAGTTTGAAAACTCATTTGCGTCTTTTTACGTTCATACATTTTTAAGTGGGTGATTTTACTGCACAAGATGTCGCTGTCATCGTTTACGTATATGGTTTTTGTGATAGAAATATCGTCGCAGCCGTGAGAGTACCGCCGTAGATTTACTAATAAGTAGAAGAACTCAAAATCATCATCTATTTTTATCAATCTTCCAAAGACTGAGTGAGCTTGGAATTGTAAAGACTGAAAGGGCTGGAGCACCTCAGAGACAATATCTAGCAGATCGCGAGAAAGCTGCAGTTAATGCAGTTTGTGATAATGTTACAAGTACACGTCGAATTTCTCTGCAGTTAGGATCTTCACAAAGTTTTGTTTCGAGAACTGTACCTAGGGAGCTATTACACCCTTACGCGGTGTTATAGGGGGGGGGGGGGGTTGCAGTTAACTATACAGGTGTTTAAGCACCTCATGCCGAGCAAGGCTTACGTTTTTGTCGGCTTGTTAGAAGAACAAATGATGATCCCTATTTTGTTTCGTTTGTTTTATGGATAGAAGAAACAATTTTTATGAGAGAGGGCATTACACATTTTTAACACTTGTGTTATATTATTCATTGAACAACCCACATGTAATAGAAGTGCAAGATTGCAGCACACTGACTTTCTATCAATATTTGGAGAGGCATTTTCAATGTTAATTTATTGGACTTGGCAGGAACTTAAAAATCGCATGAAGGTAAATAGTTAGAGGGACTTTCTCGAAAACCGTTTGTATGACTTACTAGACGACTTTTCGTTAAATATTGTGCAACAAATGTGCTTCCAACAAGGTGGTGCACCTCCTCGCAAAAGCAGACTTATGACAGAGTAGCTGAATAATAATTTTCATAATAGACGGAGGGGTCGGTTTGGTAGTGTGAGGTGGCCTCCCGACTTAAATCCGCAATTTTTTTATAGCAGTGTTTAAAGCAACAGATTTACAGTGAAATAGTTAACACTGTGAGAGCAGTTGCAAGGGCGAATTATAATGGCTGTAAATAAAATTCGTGGTAACTTAAATATGCGTCATGTGTATACATCGCTAACACGACTGTGTCAAACCTGTACTGCGACTGAAGGTGAGCACTTCAAACATTTGCTATATTTCTTTAATAATACTTGTGTTTATTTTCTGTATTGTTTCCTAATTTTATGATCAGTTCAGGACTAAGGTTTATTTGATTGTTAAATTTATTTTGGCAAAAGCATACTTTCCGTTGTATGTTTCATATACAGTTTGTCCAAGATAAAGAGGGGATAGCATGGGAAAATCGGAAACCGTAAGAGATACAGGGTGGGTTAAAATAGAAAAAAGTTGCGTATTTTAGAGCTCAATTAAATGGTATTTTGAAATTTTGGAAATTCCGATTAGTTCCGGAGATATTCGAAAAAAACGAAATTCTCCAATTTCGGTTTTATTTTTTTCTGACGTTATTTGAGAAGATATTCAAAAACAGAAAACACGTACACTTTTTAAGCTCTACATTTTGGTGTTTACAGATTTTTTATTCGACGTTTCGTCTCCGAGAAACTCTCAGCAACTTTAATTTTTTAAATACGGCCCTGCAATTAATATTTCAAAACCTAAAACCATTTTCAAATCTTAATTATAGGATGTATCATTTGTAACGGTTTTAATTATTTTTTGAGCTTGTTTTAGCGTTTATTTCGGTAAGTTCGTACTTTTCAAAATGTCAATGAAGCACAACATTTTCAGTAAGATTCTTCAAACTTATTAATGAAAGAGAAACACATTTGTAATAAATAAACCAATAAAATAACTTCAATTCATGAAATGTAGGTACCTTATTAACTAATGAATATTATATGTAAATAGATTATCTGCCTATATTATAAGAGATGTTCAAAGAAATCATCATTATTTTTTAGGCATAGATAACATCGTCTAATTGTGGAACCCAAAACATTGTTTACTGCATGTGGTGTAATCGTTTGCAAGGCTTGCAAAACCAGTTGACGTAATAGTTCCTCCGTGTTATTATTTCGTTGGTATACGTAGTTTTTGACACACCCCCCAAAGATAGAAGTCAAGAGGTGTCAGATCCGGGGATCGTGGAGGCCAAGAAACCGCTGAATGCGTACCTATCCATTTGTCAGAGAACCTGATTGATAGGTATTCTTGAACAGTTTTCAAATTATAAGCCGAGGCCCCGTCTTCTTGAAACCAGATGTTATTGACTTCTGCTAATGGTAAGTGAGCATCGAACCATTCTTCCAAATTATTCTGCAGCAAATTTCGATACCGGTCGGAAGTTGGTAATCCATGATAAAAAAATGTCCAATTATCCTTGTCCCCAACATCCCAAAACACATGTTGAAACCAAAACGGTGTTGGTGCTTAGACGTTTTGTATAAACGTGGATTCCTTCTGGACCAGAAATGTGTATTTCGCCTGTTGAAGATTCCGTTGTTAGTCACCATACTCTCCTCAGACCATAATATTTTATTAAAAAAATCCTCTTGACATTTTCTAGTGTACCACACACAACATGCCCTTCGTTTTATATCACCTCCGAACCGTAATCCATGGCAGATTCAAGATTTGTAAGTATGGTATTTGTTCTTACGCAAAATAAAATTTGCAGTAGATTTTGGCGTCCCAGTTACTCTTTCAATATTTCTAACCGATGTTGTAGGGTTTGTTCTACAGCTAACAGTACATTATTTTGAGTTACTTCAGTGCATGGTTTGTTTCTAGTAACAATTGGTTTCTTAAATGAACCATACTGCAATAAATTGGTAACCATTCTTCCATATATCTTTCTATTTGGCTGTACTCTTTCAGGGTAATAATTTGAATACATTTGCTCAGCTTTTCTTGTATTACTATAGCACAAAATGTAACGTTTTAACATGTGGAACTTTTCCCCAAAAGAAAAATGTCCAGCCATTTTAAAACAAATTGAAAGTGCTTGTACCCAATTAACTGTCTGTAACAAAGTGAAGTAACTGACACTGACATTTATATTTGTTGAAAGATCTCTATTGTCATTAGAGACAACTTGTTTATTTTTCAAAGCCCTCTATGTTTAGGACCTAGTCTTATGATAGTACGGTTTTATGTGTTACATTTTAATAACTAAGAAATATTACTGAAAACGTTTTTCTTCATTGACTTTTTAAAAGGTACTACTTATAGAAATAATAGCTTTTCGAGCATTCAGGGCCGTACTCAAAAGATTTTTCCTGAAAAATCATATTTTATGACTGAAACAAGCTGAAAACATATTCAAACCACTAGAAATGATAGATCCTCTAATTTATATTTGAAAATGGTTTTAAGTTTTGAAATAAAAATTGCCGGGCCGTATTTAAAAAAATTAAGTTGTTGGTGGTTTCTCAGAGACGAAACGTCGAATAAAAAATCTGTAAACACCAACTTGTAGAGATTCAAAGGTGCACGTGAGAAAGTGTTTTCTGTTTTTCAATATCTTCTCAAATAACGTCAGAAAAAAATAAAACCGAAATTGGAGAATTTCTATTTTTTAGAATATCTCCGGAACTGATCGGAATTTCCAAAATTTGAAAATATCATTTAATTGAGCTTTAAAATGGTCAACTTCTTTCTAACTCAACCCACGGTGTATCTCTTACGGTTTCCGATTTCCCCATGCTACCCCTCCTTATCTTGGACACACTATATATATAACTGTGGTAACTCCGGTAACTACTTTTATCGTAAAAAGTTGATATACACGAAAAGGCGGCTTTTTTCTGAAATTATGCCAGAATACTTTGTGTAGTGAAATAATCGCATAATCTAAAAAATTGATTACCTTTAATATTTGTCAGTGGCGCAACATAGTTTTTTTAAAGGTTAACCATAGTTACTATTTTGCTGGATTTACACTGGGTAATAGATAATAACAGTGACATATACTACATCAAATTTCAAAAAAATCCTTTGATCTGTTTGGGAGATATAAAAAAATATTTTTTCCTAAATTTCAACACCCTGTATCTTTGTAACGAGACACGTTAGAACAAAAATGAATTTGTCTAAAAACTTTGTTTTGGTGAGAGGAATCTTGAGTTATATTTTTGACACCTACTTCTGACTCACCCTGTATATAGCTACTTCTCTATTCGCAAATTATTTAATAAAGATTTCCCAAAACTGACCATAGAAGCAGGATTATGTTTGTTGGGTAAATTTCTTACATAAATGTTTTGAAGATGCGACATGTGGTATAATTTAGCAATATAAGGTAATTCTTTAAGTAGGCGTTCTTGGTAAACTCGCCAGCATAAAACCGTTTTTATGTTGTGCATTATTTAACCGTTATTTCAGGCAAAGCTCCTAGATGAGTTTCAGCGAGGTTCCGTGCATTTGATGCATGTCGTTAAATGGGTAGCACACTAGCTTATAATCTACTAGCTACAATGTTGCATAAGCTTTTACCAGTTTATATTTAAAAACTTAATTAACTTAAAATGTAGTTTTAATGTAACCCGGCGCGAAGCGAGGTAGATATTAGAATTGCCAGGTATCAATTTACTATGCACAGAAAAATAGAGGTTCGGTGTTTGCTAGGTTTCCAGAAACCTGAAAGTTGTTAGGATATAAGTGTTTTTAAGTTAGTAGTACCAACATAAATCGTTTGTATGTGTTTCG
Organism: Tillus elongatus; assembly: GCA_964006375.1. Classification (NCBI taxonomy): domain Eukaryota; kingdom Metazoa; phylum Arthropoda; class Insecta; order Coleoptera; family Cleridae; genus Tillus; species Tillus elongatus. The sequence continues at coordinate 144,040,505 of OZ023266.1, forward strand.
ATAATGTTTAGTTGCCTATCTGTCACAAAGTGAAGATCGTAAATTGTGATGCGCACTGATAAGTACACTTGGAGAACCCAAATCACAACAAATTTTTTTAAAGACCTGACGATCGTTTCACTAACAAAGTTAGCGTCATCAGAGGATGAAAAATTCTAAGCTACTTACAGCTAAACATCACGTTTTATAATGAGTCCTAAAAGACCGATACCGAGAGGAAGAGGAAATAGCAGGCAAATTTTTATGTGTATTGTAGACATTAGCGGAATCCACGGCAATCGAAAGAAATAAAATAGAGAAAAATGTGTTTGTCTGCATTTTGAACCGCGTATCACAAAGGGTCTCGAGAGCATGTTTAAGAAATCCGATTTGCAGCTAACTTTTTCGACACAAAATAAGTAAAAAAATTGTTAGGTATTACGAAAGATAAATATAGTCACTCAAATGTCGGGTATCAATGCGATAAGTTGTAAAGATTGTAATCTTAAATACGTTGGGCAGACTAAAAAAACAGTGAGACCAGATTCAGAAAACATCTGGCACATCTGAGGTACGGTAGTGTAGATAAACCAGACGTGGCACAACATATTCGGCATAATAACTATTACATAGATAAAGAAAATCTAAACCGTATTACAAATTATAGACCACCAGCGAAGCTAGATGCGTACGAGAGTATTTATATTTCTAAGGCTACAAAAAACAAAAGTTCCTTAAACCGATCGCCGCCTGTGATTTATAGCCCATTATTTGCACTCTGTCTTTGATATAAAAAAGATTCCGAAACTTGGCAGGTAAAGTGATAACGGAAGTTCAAAAATGTCGTCCGGCAATTAAAGTACAATACAAAGAAAATTTGCCTGCGATTTATTCTTTCTCTCGGTATCGGTCTTTACCTAAGGCTCAGTATATAAGGAGATGTTTAATTGTAAGTAGTTTAGAATTTTTTATCCTCTGATGACGCTAACTTTGTCAGTGAAACGATCGTCAGGTCTTAAAACTGTATTGTGATAAACTGGGTCCTCGAAATTGTATTTATCTTGATTGCAATAAAAATGAACTCTTATTGTGTCACAAAAGCTTTTAAGTTTTGCGAATGGTATTCATATCACATATCACTCGTTGACAAAGTAGGTTTATTCTTTGCGTCCTCAATTGAAACAGCGAAAGAGACCAAAATTTATTTCTGGTAGTATTGGCGGCCGTCAAGGTAGATAGGTTACCAGAGGGGAGCGGAGGGCACTACGTCATGTGTATGCCACATGTGGATAGCTTTTACAGTTTCAGATTGCCTTTTGTTGTTTTAATTATCATTTATTAGAAATTTGCGTAACTTTTAATGTGTTTATTGAAACATTTTCGAATACGATCAGTTACAGATTTATTTTCATGTTTTTTGTACGAAATAGTAGCTGAATCCAAACTGTCATCTTACAAACAATATTTTATTTTTTGAGTTAATGTGTTGTAAACATAACTGCACAGTGAATTAACGGTATTACGAATTGGACCTTATTTACTCCAGGTTAGTTTTATATTCAACAATTAAACCGATGTGCTTAATAAAAAAAGGGTTGTATATACTTAAAACAAAAAGTCAATATATAACTCAACCTAAATATTTTTTGGATACCTGGTGGAGTTGTGGAGTTGCATGTGGTATATTAATGTGCAAAAATAACTCTAAAAGGGCAAGGAAAAGTTGACATGAACTATCCTTCTTGTATTTCCAAAAAATATATAAAAATAGTGCTGCAAATTGGATCATAACTTAGACATAGCTGTGATAATCTACTCTCTTTAGAAAGACATCCTCATGAAATGAATTCAAGGTCCATGACTCGATCACAAAGAAAATATTAGTATTTCTGTACCCATAAACTTCTGAAACGTTATATTACTCAAGTTTTAAGGAAAAAATATCAATTTTCACGTAATCAGCGTTCTTTTACCGGGTGCTAACTGGATACCAAATTTGAAGATTGTATCTCAATTCGTTCCAAAGTTATTGCGCCTAGTAACAAACAGGCGAACCTCGGTGGTTCAGGGGTAAAAACGTGTGCCTCTGAACCGAAGGGTACTGGGTTCGATCCCACGGCACTTCTTTCACTTTTACAGTACAAACTGTAAAATTAACATCAACCGAGGTTCTGGCATTGTATTTGAGCAAGTTGAATGTCTGCAAGTTCCGCCCTTCGGAGAGGGCGTAAAGCCGTCGGTCCCGTGTCCATGCGATGTTGGGCACATTAAAGATCCCTACCATCCTTACAGAAAGGCAGGAGTTCGGTAAAATTTCCAGGATAGTGAGGTGAAACTGCTCCCTGGCGTCGGCAATTGGCCATAGTCGCGGAAATAGGCCGACGTTAAAGAAAAAGATAAACACACACAAACACAACAGACAGGCGTACAGGCCGATAGACCGACCGACCGACCGACAAACGTTCCAGAATTAAGTCTTGAGACGGTTTACGCCGTTTTAATTTAAAAAAAAATATTCGAAATTTCTGTCACCAATACATCCCACACATTTTAACCCCAAATTTATTTTCAGCACAAAATATCAGATGTTTGATGAAACTGAAAGTTTTCTATTAGACAAACCCTAAAACTGTATATTACTCAACTTTTAACGAAACAAAATTTTTTACCAAATCACCCTCATTCATGCCCTACCCCCAGGAGCGATTTTACCCAAAACCATTCCGAACCGTTCGCTTGCCGGGTGCCGACTGTGTATCAAGTTTGAAGAGATATCTCAATTCGTTCTAAAGTTCTGGTGGCTACAATCAGAGAGACATACAGACCGACAGACGAAAAAAATGTCGTTCCCAAATAATGTTTTCTATATGTTTTGACACTTTTTACAACGTTTCAGCGAAAAAATAATTTTTGGAATTTTTGTGTGGTAAGGGAAAAAGATAAATTAAAAGTATAATAAAAAAAAAGTCTGGACGCGGCAAGTGCGTTATGGTAGAGAATTTTCACAAAATTGTTTTAAATAGCAAATACGTGTTTTGTTCTAAAGAAAACAGGCATCAAATTTGGTTACCAGTGTAACCTATATAAATAGTAGAATGAATGTGCCATGTTTCATCTTAATAACTTTATTGTTTAAAAATGTATACTAATTTTTCGAAAATAAACTTAAAATGTTCCCGAAAAACTAGTTTCCATGCCAACGAACCTTATAGGTTAATAGCACACTGAGCTATTCAAATTTAAAGCACTTAATAAAAATTCGCTACCATAACGCACTTTCTGCGTCTTGAATTTTTTTTCTTAACATTATTATAATTTCGTGGTCAAAATTTGATACATTAAAGGCCAGCTTGGAACTGGAACGGACCGGGGGAATTCGAATATCTTTTTTTTTTAATTTTAACAACACACCACGAGGGCTTACAGCCTAAATACTATCGTACCGTGGGTGTTGACAAGGAGGAAAGAGGCAGCTTGTTGATTCTAGACTTGAAGGTTTGGAGGTTCGGAGGAGAAGGAAAAACATGTGCCGGCAAGCAATTCCACAACTTGGAAGTCCTCGGGACAAAAGAGCGGGCATAACAAGATGTTCTAAGTCTGGTGACCTGGACAGTAAAAGGGTGCATTCGCTCTGTTCCCCTGGTAGATCTGTTGGGGGCAGCAGGTGGGGGAACTATGGAGGTAAGCTCCTCTGAGCACTGCCCGTGCAGATATCTATAAAAAAGAGAGAGGTCACCAACGGCACGTCGGTGGGCAAGGGATGGCAGCCCTGACGTATAGCTCTCTTTTGAATAGAGTCCAGGATAGCGAGTGTAGAAGCGGCAGCGGCACCCCAGATGTGGGAGCAGTATTCGAGGTTTGGCCTTATTTGTGAAGTATATAAGGTATAGAGATTAGCTGGTAAAAAGTATTTGCGAGCCCGGAAGAGGAAACCTAATTTCTTAGCAGCCGCTTCTGCAATTGATGTGACATGTTGGTGCCAATTGAGATTTCGATCCACAGAAATGCCAACAAGAGAAAAGGACGCATTACTTTGAATAACTTGGTTGTTTATTGTGATGGGTCTAGGGCTGGTGTGTCTCTTGTGAGAAAGAAAGCAAGACTTAGTTTTGGTGGGGTTGAATTGTACAAGATTTCTACTTCCCCAGTCTAATATTTTTTGGAGATCCACCGAGACAGAACCCTCCATGAGTCTGCGATCCTCATCTAATTGGGCTAAATAGACAGGCTAAGAATATTGTATACTTGAATGGAGGGTGCTGTCGTCCGCGTAGCTGTGTACTGGGTTGGATGTGCTACAGAGGAGGTCATTGATGTGAAGAAGAAACAAAGTAGGGGCTAAAGCTAAACCTTGAGGAACTCCTGCATTAATTGGATACAGTTTAGAGGAATGGCCATCCACAACAACAGATATGCTCCTGTTGGAGATAAAATTTGCTGTCCACATACAGAGTTTTGGTGGTAGGCCATAGGCCGGAAGTTTATTAAGCAGCGCTGCGTGCCAGACCTGGTCGAATGCTTTGGATATGTCTAGAGCAACAATCTGGGATTCACCGTGTTGTTTCATGGACTTGTTCCAAGAATGGGTGACAAAGGGAAGGAGGTCGGCAGTCGATCTGCACTGACGGAATCCATACTGCCTGACGTGGATTAGACTGTGTTTTTCAAGAAATTTTAGTAATTCGGTGTTTATATACTTTTTCATCACTTTACAGACGACTGAAAGGAGAGAAATATGCCTGTAGTTGCTAGGAAGCGTTTTGGATCCTTTCTTGGGGATGGGTTGTACTCGAGCAGTTTTCCAGTTACTAGGGAATATGCCTTTATTATAAGATATCTGAAACAGACGAGTCAGGACAGGAGCAAACTCTGGTGAGCATTTTTTGAGAACAATTGCTGGGATCTCGTCAAGGCCAGAGACTTTCCTGGTATTAAGAGAAGAGAGCATCTTTCGTACCTTTTTCGTTTTGAAAATGGTATCCGTCATTTTATGCGCGACATTGGGGACTGTTGGTGGTTGAACATTTGGAGGTGGGTTGAGAGTAGAATTGCCGGCGAACAACGAAGCAAAAAGTTCAGCCTTGCCCAGGGCGGTAGAAACAATTTCATCCCCTGAGACAAGAGGTGGGAACGTGCTTTTGCAGAAATTATTCCCAATAGATTTAGCAAGAGTTCAGAAGGGTTTGCCGCCATTGGAGCTTAAGAGGACTCTGTTTTTGATGTGGTTATTTAACGAGTTTTTTGCCTCAGAAAGAATGCGGACATAGCGGTTTCTTGCGTCGTTAAATGCTTGACGATTTTCTTGACTGGGATTGTGTAGAAGCGTTTTGTGAGCTTTGACCTTTTCAAGTCTGGCCTTGTCACAGGATTTAGAGAACCAGGGCTTTTGAGTGGCTGAAGAGGTTTTCTGTGTACGTGGGATAAATAATTCCATGCCAGCTTGGATAATTTCGGTGACGTTTTGTGAGATATCAGAGGGGTCAGGATGAGAAAAGCAGACAGACGCCCATGGAAATGAGGAAAAGTAATCCCGCATTTCGTCCCAGTGTGCGGAGTTGTAGTGCCAAACGATACGTCGGTGTGATGACTGTGTGACCTTGGGTTGCATTGCGCAGGAAGCAGTGACCATGTCGTGGTCTGAGCGACCAAGGGGGGCGGTGACTGATATATTATAGCATTAAGGTTGTGTAGTAAGAAGGAGATCCAAGGTATTTGAGCTGTGTGTTGGGATACGAGGAAAGTAAGTAGGTTGCTGAATCATATTGGCTAAAGAATTGCTGACTGCAAAGGCCTCCGCTGCTCTCCCTTGTGGATCGGTTTTTGAAGATCCTAGCCATTCCTTATTATGCACATTGAAGTCACCAAGAATAGTGACCTCGGAGGAAGGATATTCAGAAATCAGATAGTCGGTTTTTTCAGAAAGGTAGTCAAAGAGCTGGACAAAGTTGTTGTCAGAAGGTGACCGGTAAATGCAACAGATGAATTTAGTTGCAGCCCTGAGAGAGAGTTTTATCCATAGTATGTCTTTTCTTCCAGCTTCTAAATTGGGGAGTCTGGTTCAGGGTAGATTGCTACGGACGTATGCGCACACGCCTCCATGCAATCTAAAGGAAGTAAGGAGCTCATACCCTGGGAAATTGAGGTGATTAGTGGCTGTTTAGGCACTGATTTGGGTTTCGGTGAGGAAGAGGAGTTGGGGCCTCTTAGCCTGGAGGAAATGGTGGACGGAGTTCAGGTTAAAATTTAGGCCACATATATTTGAAAAGGATCTGTTAAATCTTGATGTTGGCGCCCCCTGTACACCCCTCTCCCGGAGATCCGAATGGAGGGGTATTTTGCCTCCGGAATATTTTGTACAAGGAGGAGCTATCATCATTTTTGCTTATAAGGGAAACCGACTCATACACCAGAACCGGAGACGTCCGTTGGGACTTCACCGGCCCCTTGATGTATGGGGTGGTACCTCCTCTAATTAGAACAAAGGTTTGTTTACCCTATTTGAACTGAGCAGATTTGCCTGGCTGATGAACTTGTGCGAAAGGAAGGCACTCACCAAATTTGATCAGAATCGGCCCATTATTTTTTGAGTTATCGGTGTGACGCACGCATATATATATATATATATATATATATATATATATATATATATATATATATATATATATATATATATATATATATATATATATATATATATATATATATATATATAAACATATTAAGTCTGAAACCGACCTCGGATTTGGGTTCCAGGGGTCCTAAGTCGCGGTTATTTGGAGAAATTTTTTCAAAATTCGAATTCGAGGTCTTCTCATTAGTGAATTTTTTTTAAAGAAAATTCACTAAAATGCAAAGAAGGAGCTTAGCCGGACCCATATAAGCTACCTTTATCCCATTTTGCAGCTATACTTTCTTAAAATCCTGTTTATCCGCACAATGAGTTTCTTGGTGTTTTTATTCCCCAGAAGTTTTTCTTGTGGTTTATGCATTGAGGGTGGTTGTAATAATGCAAAATAATATGGTGAACTTCTGGTGTTTTTGGATGGATTGGGATGGGTTACTCATCCTGGAGGTTTTGATTCCCTTTCTGCGTGCATACAAGCACCCGAATGCATAAACTTCAACATATTTTTTTAGGAACAAAGCCCAAGAGAGTTACGGGACCTGGGACGAATGGGGGTTCTGTGCGAAGTGAAAAGGATTAAGGAGGTTTAGTTGCAAAGTTAAATGAAGGCAGCTTATATAGAAAAAGCTAAGCTGTTTATTTGCATTTTTCGTTTATACTTCTTTTTATCTTCTTCCCCGCCCATCTCCCCTCATTCTAAAATTTAGAAACCTACTATCTTGTATGTGTACAAATGCAGATCCACCTAAATATTATAAACCTAAATAATCTACTTTTTGTGATTAGTTGCATGTTATTAAATGAGCCATATCTAGGAAAATCAGTAAACTATTAAAAAAATTAAAACCGGGTTTGTGGTTTAGAAGAATAGCATCCTGTCCAATCTTAGCCATTATTTCGTTACATAAATATTAATTAATCTTTTTAATTATTTTCAAGATAAACCAGTTACTTGAATCTATTAATTTAAAATCGGTTAATATCCAAAAACTAACCAATACTTTCTGTTACTATGTGAAACAAAAATCAATTTTAACTGGTTTCCAAAAGTTTAATCTTGTTATGATTTCAAAAAGAAGATAGCTTAAAAATACGAACATAGATGTGCAGGTTGATGTTAATATTCAATGCACTATTATTCCACTAGATTTAAATTGAGGATACATGTGACGTATTCTCACGCTACTCTCTGATTGGTCGAGAGTCACCATGCGCCCTTTTATTCTATAAACCTTGGCCTGTAGTAGAAATTTAAAAGGTGAACTCTTAACTTTTTTTTTATTACTCCACACAATCATTAGTTATTTAGTGGACCGGTGACGAAAATTCACTACGATACCGCACTTACTGCGGTCAGGCTTTCTGGAGCTGGTAAGATGCTATAGATTTCATGTGTGTGTGCGTGTGTTAGTTTAGGGATGTCCTAGGAAGCAAAGTCCATTAGCCACAAACTGTTGTACGAGACAGGCAGAAATCAAAGAAGAAGGTCCACAATAATGAGTAACCAATGCGTATAATATATGACATCACTGTTGTTCTATTACCCCAAATGACAAAATTGTGCTATACTAAATACCAACTATACTAAAATTAAGACTATTGTAATAGATTTTCACGTGAGGCTGCAAAAAAGGTCTAGCCTAAACTCATGATTTCAAACCACTTTAGGAACATATAATGTCGTAACAATAATTGAAACCTAACTTTAAGGACCTAACGAACACATGTCGTGCAATATATTTGTTCTCCAGAAGTCATATTTGTTTCAGAGGCTTTGTTTAAAAATCGTAGAATGTAACATTTACCTATGCTACGAGGATCACCACTACAAAAACAACTGACCGTCCCAAGTGTTAATTTAAATAATGTCACCTCATATCCAAACTGGCAAAAATTTACATTTCAAATCAAGTTTTTTCTGGAGACATTTAAATCAAATGAAGAAAAGTAATAATTGGAACAGAAACTTAAGGCATTAGAAAACACAGTTCGTGCAACAATTGTTTCTTACAAGTTGCATCTGCTCCAGAATCGTGGTTTAAAAATCGCCTAATTTAGACAGTAATGGTAAAAGAATTATAAATGAAAAAATCATAATAATCAGTAAAAATTTCTATCCGGATATGAAAATTTAATTGTAAATCGCATTGACGTAATAAAATATTATTATTCAAACGCGCAAACTCAGTAAAGGGTATAGTATCGAATTTATTATGTCTCTACATCTATACTCGTTTGTTGTTTCTTGTGGCCTTTTTTAAAAGTTATCTTTTAATTACATAGCGTTTTTTGCCACCGTATATTCTCTACTGCATGACCTCCTTTTGTCGTAAAATTTTGTGTGCAAGTTTTCAGTGATTTGTCTTCACTAGCGTCAAACTTGCTACAGCAGCAACATCAAGCGATTCCATTTGTATTTCGCTTAATAATAAATGCATGTTCCAGCATTTGGATGAAGTTAGTGTTGTGTACCTAATTCTATACTAGGTACCTTGCATGGTATACATGTTACGTTATTTACATAAATAGAGGAGATTCCATTGTATGCGGTTCTGTAAGTTGTAAAAATATCTGCCGTTATTGTGCTCGATCAGCAATGATACGTAACAGTTCTGGTTTCTCGTGTGACAAATAATATGATACGCAAAATACTAGGAGTGTTCATATCAGAGATAAAATTGCAGCAGTAAATTTTCATTTGGTATTATAAAAGTTTGGTGTAAACAATACTACCAATTCAAATAAACTTTGTAATAATAACACAAGACCGGTCTACCGTTCCACGTTAGACGCACAGGTGTATAGACATATATATATATATATATATATATATATATATATATATATATATATATATATATATATATATATATATATATATATATATATATATATATAGGGAACATGGGTTGAGTGTTACATCATTTGAAAGCTCTTTCCTTTCTGAATTCAGCACACAAATTTTTTTGGAAGTTCAACTCGTTTAAACATTATTCACAGTTGAAGATGCAAAAACGCATGTCACTCATTCCGATAAGAAATGTGCTGATAGTCAATGTTTGGTTGGTTTGTAAACAAAATATTGACTATCGGAACATTTCTTATCGGAATGAGAGAAATGCGGTTTATTATTTCAGTTTATCGGTCGGTTTGATACTTGAAAGTACTACCGAAAATTAATTTCACAATGGTGTATTATGTAGAAGAAAGAGTTGAAATAATTACTCGTTTTAAAAAAACGATGACTGTGCCAACCGTACCGCAAATTTGTTTAATGAACGACATCCGAACAGACATGTTAACCGAAAATACATTTTGGAGTTAGTTGCAAAGTTTTGACAAAGTGGTTCAGTAGCCAACAAAAAACGGGATCCTAAACGTGAATTTCCGGTTAGAAATGAGACTACTGAGATTGAAGTTTTAGTGCAAATTACCGCAGACCCAACTCTGAGCACGAGAACCTTGGCCACTGTTTCAAACGTCAAAAGAAGAACCATTCAGCGAATATTGAAGCATCATAAATTTCACCCGTATAAAATTTATCTTGTACAACAACGGAATGAAGATGAATTTGACCGGCGGCTGCAGTTTTGTAAAGTTATGACTGCAAGAATAGCTGATAACGGGAACTTTGTGTTCAATATCTGTTTTTAGACGAATGTACGTTTTTATTAAACCCTACAGTCAATCGTCATAATTTTCGTTATTGGGTAGATAATAATCCAAGAAATTTTCAGCAAGTCCACACTCAAACTCCACAGAAATTGAATGTCTGGACTGGCAGTTTTGGAGACCGTTTAATCGGACCAATTTTTCTTGATGGCAATTTGAGTGGCGAAACGTATTTGAAGTTACTAGAAGATATCGTTTATTCTCTACTAATTGACATTGTTGAAAATGATGATCGCTATCAAGAAAATCCATTAGTATTTCATTATTTTGTGATTCTTGAAACGTTTTCATGTAACTATCTAACAGGTGGAACAAAATGTAAAGTCAAAATCAATTTTTAACAACACTCGCTGGTATAATTTATTGATTATTTGCTGTTAACAGTATTTGTTATCGGACTTTTATCGGAGTATCGATTTGGAATTCAGTGAACGATGGCAATAACGTTAAATCGTGAATTAATTTCAATTATTACCTGCCGTTTTAATTAATTAATAGTCTTAGTGGTGAAAGTGTAAAAGTGTTAAAAGTATACAATTCCAATTCAAATTCAACAAAAATGGCACGCTTAACCGAAAGGGAAATAATAGAGATAATAATGACGATGGAATATGGCAACAGGCTTAGAAGTCATCAGGAAGCATGGGAGTTATTTAACCAACAACGTCTTGATAGACCGCCAATTGCAAGGTCGGCAGTAAGTTAATTGGTCGCCAAATTAATAAAAACGGGATCCGTAAAAGATTTGCCTCAACAAGGTCGAAGAAGTCAGGTTGGATATATTGCTTGAATCTGAAGAAACTTCTTACCATTCTTCAAGGCTACTAGTACTAAATAACAGTGTGGACCAATCTTTAGTGATAAAATTATTCAAAAAAGGGAAGTATCATCCTCACTGGAGTCAACACTCCCACAATCAAGGTCATGGCAAAGTGAATGTATGGATGGGAATAATCCGACAGAGTTTCATAGGGCCTTACTTTTTTCAAGAGAATCTTAAAGCAACACCTTTGCTTAATTTAATGCGATTGGATTTAGTTCCAGCTCTGTAAGTAATTTTTTCAAATAGTCACGAGGCAAATATGCCCCATCAAGATATTTGGTTTAAGCCAGACAGGGCCTCTGCTCACGTTGACGTAGACGGCTGTTAATTTGCCACATATCTTGAAAGATGGATAGGACGTAGAGCGTCGAGTGGCCACCGCGTTCCCCAGACCTGACTCCCTTGGATTTTCTCTATGGAGTTATTTGAGATCGAAAGCTTAGTTCAACAGACCAAATAGATTATAGAAGCTACAGCAAAGAATTCGCGCTGAAGTGAAGCAAATGAGTCCTGACGTTTTGAGCGCAGTGTACAAAGTGTTTACACTCATATCGTTCCGTGCCAAATGGCAGAACAATTTGAAGATTTTGGTATATTTTGTTTGCTTTCCTTACTTTAATATTTTTTTCATTAAACTTACGATTACATTCCTTAAAGTATACAATGTAATTTTTAAAAAAATGTTATGTAAAGTACCAACTTTTTTTCATCACCGAAATTATCCCAGCTGGCATGGTATTCTTTATTCCACGTACACAGAAAACCTCTTCAGTCACTCAAAACCCCTGGTTCTCTAAATCCTGTGACAAGGCCAGACTTGAAAAGGTCAAAGCACACAAAACGCTTCTACACAATCCCAGTCAAGAAAACCGTCAAGAATTTAACGAGGCAAGAAACCGCTGTCTGCGTTCTTTCTGAGGCAGAAAACTCGTTTAATAACCACATCAAAACAAAGCCCTCCCAAGCTCCAACGGCAGCAAACCCTTCTGGGCTCTTGCTAAATCTATTGGGAATAATTTCTGCAAAAGCACGTTACCACATCTTGTTTCAGGGGATGAAAGTTTCTACCGCCCTGGGCAAGGCTGAACTTTTTGCCTTGTTGTTCGTCGGCAATTCTACTCTTAACCCACCTTCAAATGTTCCACCACCAAGAGTCCTCAATATCGCGCATAAAATGACTTATATCATTCTCAAAACTAAAAAGGTACGAAATATGCTCTCTTCTCTTCATACCGGGAAAGCCTCTGGCCTTGACCAGATCCCAGCAAATGTTCTCAAAAATGCGCACCAGAACTTGCTCCTGTCCTTACTCATCTGTTTCAGACATCCTACAATAGTGGCATATTCCCTAGTAACTGGAAAACTGCTCGAGTACAACCCATCCCCAAGGAAGGATCCAGAGCGCTTCCTAGCAACTACATGCCTATTTTTCTCCCTTCAGTCGTCTCTAAAGTGATGGAAAAGTATAAATAATTACTAAAATTTCTTGAAAACGCCGTCTAATCCACGACATGCAGTATGGATTCCGTCAGCCAGATCAACTGCCGACTCCATTTCCTTTGTCACCCAATCTTGGAACAAGTCTATGGAACTACACGGTGAATCCCAGATTGTCACTCTAGACATATCAAAAGCATTCGACCAGGTGTGGCACGCAGCGCTGCTTATTAAACTACCGGCCTATGGCCTACCACCAAAACTCTGTACCTGGACAGCAACGTTCCTCTCCAATCGGAGCATTTCTGTTGTCGTGGATGGCCATTCCTCTAAACTGTATCCAGTTAATGCAGGAGTCCCTCAAGGTTGAGCTTTAGCCCCTACTTTGTTTCTTCTCCACATCAATGGCCTCCTCTCTAGCACATCCAACCCAGTTCACAGTTACGCGGACGACAGCACCCTCCACTCAAATATACAATATTATAAGCCTGTCTCTTTAGCCCAATTATATGAGGATCGCACACTCATGGAAGGTTTTGTCTCTGTGGATCTCCAAAAATTATTAGACTGAAGAAGTAGAAACCTTGTACAATTCAACTTCACCAAATCTCAATCTTGCTTTCTATCTCATAAGAAATACATCAGCCCTAGACCCATTACAATTAACAACCAAGTTATTCAAAGGAAGTAATGAGTCCTTTTAACTTATTGGAATTTCTGTGGATCAAAATCTCAGCTGGCACCAACATCTCACATCAATTACCGAAGCGGCTGCTAAGAAATTAGGTTTCGCAAATACTTTTCACCAGCTAATCTCTATACCTTATATACTTCACAAATAGGGCCAAACCTCGAATACTGCTCTCACATCTGGGGTGCCGCTTCCGCTTATACACTCGCTATTCTGGACTCCATTCAGAAGAGAGCTATACGTCTCTTCGGTGACCCTACCTTCACCCAAAGGCTGCCATTCCTTGCACACCGATGTGCCGTTAGTGACTTCTCCCTCTTTTATAGATATCTGCACGGGCACTGCTCAGAGGAGCTTTCTTCCATAGTTCCTCTCCACCTGCTGCCCCCAACGGATCTATCAGGGGAATAGAGCGAATGCACCCTTTTATTGTCTAGGTCACCAGACATAGAACATCTTGTTGTGCCCGCTCTTTTGTCCCGAGGACTTCCAAGTTGTGGAATTCCTTGCCAGTCCATGTTTTCCTTGTCCTCCAGATCTTCAAATCCAGAATTAACAAGTTGTCTCTTTCCTCCTTGTCGACACACACGGTACGATAGAATTTAGGCTGTAAGCACTGGTGGTGTGTTGTTGAAATATAAAAAAAGTAATAAGCAGTTCTATGGAAAAAACAGTAAAAAAAGTTTGATTTCCTTTAAAATACTTATGATGACGTCACCATTCAGAAATGTGTGAACTCATAAATAAAATTTTTACGTCATAAGTTGGAAATTGAACAGATGAAATTGACGTATCCGAGCGTTTTTTTTTGTTGAAAAAAACTAAATAACTCATTTATGAAATATGTTCCAACCTTTCTCATCACACTGTATTTACAAATATTATAAGGGTTCTGTTTAAAAAAAAATAGTTGGTGTTACTAGGATGATTCTGTATGGAAATGATTTTCCAAAATTTTTAAACAGCGTTGTTTCCACTGTAAAAATTATTTTTTTACAATCTTTAAAATAAAAAAGTTATTATATGTTAACCTAAATGTGGGATACCCAATATATATATATATATATATATATATTCTACGCCCTCTAGAGACTTTCAGTTAATTTCTTAATTACACTGGAAAATTCGTTCCGGAGGCTTGTTGGGCAGTTGTGAGAGTCAAATTTTTAAATCGAAAATTGCAAATTTCCTTCTCGTAAATGATATATTTTTGAAATTTGACAATCTATTTTTACGAAAGTTAACTTATATATTGTCATCAGACTACAAGTGCAATATGCCAAAATTAAGTTTAGTTGATTGTAGTTCAAGTTTTTCCGGAATCAAGTTTAACCAAATTTGAAAAATGCCTGGAATTATATTCTCTTTTGTTTCTTTATTTAATTTTTTTTTTAATTTTAATTATTAATATTAGGTAATTAAGCATTGCAAATATCACCTATAACTTATAAGCTTATGCTTGTCCGGAGATGCGATTTTGACAGCTTGATTCCAAAAGTCTTCCAGAAAGACACTACCACCTTGAATTTTCACATACCAAATGAAATGATTTATTTTCACAATTATTTTTTTCCAAACTAATTTACAGTTGTTGCCTTTATTTCCAGATGCATATATTCTATTAAGAAACCCAGTTATTTCATCTTGACTTTGTTCTTTCTTTTGTATTTTATAAAATAACTCTAAATTTAAACGGTAAATTAAAAAACGCCAGAGAAGGTGTAAAGTCAAATTTCCACGATATTGCCCATCCACAAATCAGGGAAGCCGAAACTCGATGGCAATAGTTACAGACCCATTTCACTAACCTCCACTATATGCAAACTGCTAGAGAAGAAGGTCAACCGAAGGCTGTTATGGTTTCTAGATCATCACGGACATCCTAACCGGCACCCATCGGGGTTCCTACCGAACCGCAGTACCCTAGACAATCTCGCCTGTCTCCGGTCAGAAGTACTTGATGCTTTCGCTCACCGTCAAAAACTAGTAGCTGTTTTTTTCGACATGGAACACGATTTTGACACTGTCTGGAGAAAGGGCATTTTACAAAAATTATCCAGGTGAGGAGTTAGCGGCAATACGCTCATAATTATTAGTAACTTCCTTACTGACCGAAATTTTAGAGTAAAAGTAAACAATACCCTATCAGACACATACAACTTACAAAATAGTGTCCCCCAAGGCTCAGTCCTCCGCCCAACACTGTTTAACGTCGCAATCAACGACATACTGGACACCATTCGAAGCCCGGTCAGGGCAAACTTATATGCAGATGACCTAGTTATTTACTGCAGATGGAAAAATGTCATATTGACCTGCAAACTTATCCAAGATGCCATCCAAAAATTGGAAGAGTGGTCTGATCATATCGGTGTCAATTTCTCCGCCACCAAAACCAAATTTATTGTATTCTCAAAAAAATGCGACAATTCTGTCACATGTGCCCTCAAAATCAGAGGAATGTCGTTGGAAGAAGCCAAGGCACATAAATTCTTGGGCATAACGTTTGACTCTGAAACTAAGTTGGAAGACTCATGTCAACCAACTAAAAGCTGACTGTATAAAAGCGCTAGGCCTTTTGAGAGCTCTAGCACATCAGAACTGGGGTGCCCATGAGACAGTGCTGCTCTCTATTTTTAGGTCACTAATTAGATCAAAAATTGAATACTGCCAAATTATTTATGCAACAGCAACAAAATCAGTTCAGAAACCTCTGGATGTGATTGTAAATCATGCTTTAAGGATAATAACAGGAGCCTTCCGAACAAGCCCTACGGACAGCCTGTATCGAAAATGTGGAGAAAGGCCCCTCTGGCTGCGAAGAGAAGCAGCGCTACTACAATATGCGGCGAAAATTTCGGCATACCCAAAAAACCCAGTTTACCATTTAGTATCTCAGTCGGATACCAACAGATCTCAGAATAACTCACTTCAGCCACTATCGATTGTTCAACATATCAGAGGATATCACCAAATACTCAATTTCAGCGAAACATTACCGCTGCGAAATGGACAAATACCGCCATGGATTATTAGATTACCAGATACAGACACCAGTCTCACAACTTGTAACACAGACTCCTTGCCTACCGACAGTGTGAATAGACTATTTCAGGATACTATATCACAATATAAATTTGACCTGATCATGTATACTGACAGATCAAAGAGCACACGGGGTGTAGGAAGCGGTGTTATATCTCCCCTCAAAACAGAGGCGTATCACCTATCATCAGAGTGTAGCAATTACACAGCAGAGTTTTTTGCCATAAAGAGGGCAGTCCACACATTCATCGACTCCTCATACAAAAGTGCTATATTGTGCACAGACTCTTTAACCTCTATTAATTCACTTGCATCGCTTTATGCAAGAAACCCTATAGTAATTCAAATACAAGAAAGCGTCCAGGGTCTCTATCATGCTGGCAAGTCAATCACACTCATCTGGACGCCTTCCCACAGTGGCATTGTAGGCAATGAAAATGCTGACGAATGCTCACGGAATGCGATACTAGAAAAGACAATAATACCCATACAAACCCATTCAGATCTTATTGCCAATATTAAAGAAAGTTATAAAGCCAAATGACAAACCCACTGGTCATCCCTTGACAACAAACTTTGCAAGATCGAAACATCAGTGACCCCAAAGACGCTCCCAAGTCTAACACGCAGGGAAGAAGTCGCTATCAGAAGAACTCGTATAGGCCATTGTAAGTTCACCCATGGATACCTACTTATCCAACAACAACAACCTCAATGTGAAATATGTGGCAGAGTGATTACTGTTAACCATGTGCTTCAAGAATGTCCACTATATATCAATCCAAGACTCGAATACCTAAAGGGGAAAACACTAGCCCAAATTATTGACTTGAGTGAGCCAAATGTGACTAATTTACTCTGTTTTTTAAGACAGTCCTCACTATTTGATAGCATTTGATTACAGAAACTTTAATTAGCGAAACAAAATGTACCGATAGTGTCAATGACCTTAGATGTTAAGACACCTGAAACTTGTAAAAAAAAGTTACCTTAAATAAACAAAGTAGATATATTAAATTATTTAGTCGTTGCCTGTAGTGTTTCAGCCATAGCCTAAATTTAACATAAACAAGTGTATACAGGTCCAATGACATTCTTAGGAGATGACGTAAATTTCGTTATGCATTACGAGACTTCGCTATTATAACGCACTTGCTGTGTCCCGACTTTTGTTTGTTACAATTAACAAACAAAAATGATTGCATGCTTGATTATAGGAAACTGTGGTCTTGTTTTGTTACAACTGGTGAAAATTTAAAACAGAACATAGAACTGGGAGTTTTACATAGAAGATTGGGGCCACAACCATTACGAAGCCAGAATTGTTACTTATGCTACTTTTTTGTGACAGTTTAAACTCTTACCAGTTGTAATAAAACCAGACTGCAAATTGCTTTCATCGGGCATGTAATTTATCTTTCAGTTAACTATTTTTATCAGGACGCTGCAGAATACCAGACAAGCTTTATAGAGCGCTCCTTAAATTAGTTGTCCTGTACCAAAAAAATTCAAGCGACACAAATTTCATTTTTGCACCCCAAGATAGCGACGTTTTCTTGCTATTTGTACTTTTAACAGACGACATATAATTTGTAACGCTAATGTGAAACGTCTTGGGGCAGTAATAATAAATTCACCTAATTTACCTCCCTCTCGTGAAATATCGAGTCACACTTCATTGACTTTGGTGCAGATAAAAATTTCGCTGAAGTGTGCTTCTTTTGGTACAAATTAATCACCGATTTTTTATGCCTTCGTTAGAACGATATCCACCCTTTGTTATCCCTGCCTGATTTATTATCAGATGAAGAATATTTTATAACTCTTGTTACAACCGGCCGTCGAAAAGTCGTCGTAATTATAATTTAAAGCAGACCAGAGATTTCTACTTCAAACATCGTGAGAGGCTTATTTCTCTAATGCTTAAGCGTGATTTGGCATCCTACGCTTTTTCTGTTCTTACTTGGTTCGCCTCATTTGATTAAATTTCGTACCGCTCGTAAGTCTTTAATCTTTGTCAATGGTATGAATGGACCTAATTTTAAATCAAATTTCCGTGGAATCTTATTCTGTTTGTAGGGGATGTATTGTGCTCTCCTTTTTATTAAAATTGTTTTGCTAATTGTCCCATCCACATTATTTTATTAGTATTTATGGGGAAGGTAAATGAAAATGCTTAGGCGTATAATTCGTTAATACTGCAATGGATGATCCTATTTAAGAAAGTAGATCTATTGAAAATTCTAACCGGAACTAGACTTAATATAATATTTATACAAAAAGCAAGTTTTACTGCATATTAGCTTTCGCTTGCGGCTTAGTCCGTGTGGACATTGGTTTTTTAGACAAAATAAGAAGAAGAACAAATTGCCACAAAACTGTTCTTTGTTTAATGCAGAAAAGTTATTAAATGAAAAATTAACGTTTTAATGAAAAAATAAGAGGTCATAATATTGAATATTAATAATTTGACAAAGACAGCTTAAAAATTTCCTTCAGTTAGTTACCTGGATTGCATTATATCCATGGCAATAAACAGGCGAAAAGCAAAAATCGATAGGAATTTGTTTCAAAACAGTGAAATCCTTTTGTTTGGTGAAGATTTAAGCAATAAAAACGCTGTAAAACCCGATATTAAAAAATGTAATAAAAACTAACATTAAAAAGTAAATAAGTGTTCAGCAAATCAAGGTCTGTATCAAGGGGCCTACAGAACGTAAATTGTGATGCCTGTACAATGAAATGGTGAGTAACAAAAACATTTATATCACTGAGAAACGAGTATAACTATCCAGCTATAACAGTCAAAGGTTTTAGAACTAAATATTTGTGAAACGTAAAACAAACTCATGTGTAGCATCTTCAACCTAACATTATAATTGAGATTGTGAATTAAAATAGTTTTCAAATAAAAAAGGAGACACATTACCAACCGCTAAGTGACAAACGCTGATTGCTCCAATTTTTAGTTCTTACACAAATGCACATGGCGTCCTATATTGATGTGGGTGGTAAAAACATGAACGGGTAAGGACAGAAACAATTCGAATTACTTTTGGTAGACGCGACATGTGACATGTGTTGCATAAGGTTGATTTGAGGTTCTTGGAAATATCTAATGATAATATAAATAAGTAAACATAATTTTGTTATACTACTACGTAGTTGTTTTGTAGGTTTTAAAGAAAGTAATTTATCAAAACGTTTAATTTAAAGAAAAAGACCGATAATGCATAAAGAGAAAAAGATTCATTAATGAATTCTTGTTAATCAAAAACTATGCTAAAATTATTTTTAAAGGGAAAATATAAAAACATTGTTTTTTTTTAATTTCAAGAACACACCACGAGTGCTTACAGCCTACATACTATCGTACCGTGGGTGTTGACAAGGAGAGGAAAGAGGCAGCTTGTTAATTCTGGACTTGAAGGTTTGGAGCTTTGAAGGAGAAGGAAAAACATGTGCCAGCAAGGAATTCCACAACTTGGAAGTCCTCGGGACAAAAGAGCGGGCATAACAAGATGTTCTAAGTCTGGTGACCTGGACAGTAAAAGGGTGCATTCGCTCTATTCCCCTGGTAGATCTGTTGGGGGCAGCAGGTGGGGGAACTATGGAGGAAAGCTCCTCTGAGCAGTGCCCGTGCAGATATCTATAAAAGAGAGGGAGGTCACCAACGGCACGTCGGTGGGCAACGGATGGCAGCCTTTGGGTGAAGGTAGGGTCACCGATGAGACGTATAGCTCTCTTTTGAATGGAGTCCAGGATAGCGAGTGTAGAAGCGGCAGCGGCACCCCAGATGTGGGAGCAGTATTCGAGGTTTGGCCTTATTTGTGCAGTATATAAGGTATAGAGATTAGCTGGTGAAAAGTATTTGCGAGTCCGGAAGAGGAAACCTAATTTCTTAGCAGCCGCTTCTGCAATTGATGTGACATGTTGGTGCCAATTAAGATTTCAATCCACAGAAATGCCAACAAGAGAAAAGGACTCATTACAATAACTTGGTTGTTCATTGTGATGGGTCTAAGGCTGGTGTATCTCTTGTGAGAAAGAAAGCAAGACTTAGTTTTGGTGGGGTTGAATTGTACAAGATTTCTACTTCCCCAGTCTAATATTTTTTGGAGATCCACGGAGACAGAACCCTCCATGAGTCTGCGATCCTCATCTAATTGGGCTAAAGAGACAGACTTAGAATATTGTATATTTGAATCGAGGGTGCTGTCGTCCGCGTAGCTGTGAACTGGGTTGGATGTACTCGAGAGGAGGTCATTGATGTGGAGAAGAAACAAAGTAGGGGCTAAAGCTGAACCTTGAGGAACTCCTGCATTAATTGGATACAGTTTAGAGGAATGGCCATCCACAACAACAGATATGCTCCTGTTGGAGAGGAAATTTGCTGTCCACATACAGAGTTTTGGTGGTAGGCCATAGGCCGGAAGTTTATTAAGCAGGGCTGCGTGCCAGACCTGGTCGAATGCTTTGGATATGTCTAGAGCAACAATCTGGGATTCACCGTGTTGTTCCATAGACTTGTTCCAAGAATGGGTGACAAAGGAAAGGAGGTCGGCAGTCGATCTGCGCTGACGGAATCCATACTGCCTGTCGTGGATTAAATTTTAGTAATTCGGTGTTTATATACTTTTACATCACTTTAGAGACGACTGAAAGGAGAGAAATAGGCCTGTAGTTGCTAGGAAGCGCTTTGGATCCTTTCTTGGGGATGGGTTGTACTCGAGCAGTTTTCCAGTTACTAGGGAATATGCCTTTATTATAAGATATCTGAAACATACGAGTCAGGACAGGAGCAAGCTCTGGTGCGCATTTTTTGAGAACAATTGCTGGGATCCCGTCAAGGCCAGAGGCTTTCCTGGTATTAAGAGAAGAGAGCATCTTTCGTACCTTTTTAGTTTTGAAAATGATATCCGTCATTTTATGCACGACATTGGGGACTGTTGGTGGTTGAACATTTGGAGGTGGGTTGAGAGTAGAATTGCCGGCGAACAACGATGCAAAAAGTTCAGCCTTGCCCAGGGCGGTAGAAACAATTTCATCCCCTGAGACAAGAGGTGGGAACGTGCTTTTTCAGAAATTATTCCCAATAGATTTAGCAAGAGTCCAGAAGGTTTTGCCGCCGTTGGAGCTTAAGAGGACTTTGTTTTTGATGTGGTTATTAAACGAGTTTTTTGCCTCAGAAAGAATGCGGACATAGCGGTTTCTTGCGTCGTTAAATGCTTGACGATTCTCTTGACTGGGATTGTGTAGAAGTGTTTTGTGAGCTTTGACCTTTTCAAGTCTGGCCTTGTCACAGGATTTAGAGAACCAGTGCTTTTGAATGGCTGAGGAGGTTTTCTGCGTACGTGGGATAAATAATTCCATGCCAGCTTGGATAATTTCGGTGGCGTTTTGTGAGATATCAGAGGGGTCAGGATGAGAGAAGCAGACAGACGCCCATGGAAATGAGGAAAAGTAATTCCGCATTTCGTCCCAGTTTGCGGAGTTGTCAAAGAGGTTGTAAGGGATAGAGGTAACAAAGGTGCAGTTTTGCAATACAAGAAGCCTGTACACTTTTCCAAACTGGGCGGAGTTCGGTGACTTGAGTGGGAGAAACGTCAGGGACGTATTTAGGAATTTTTAGTTTGGTTAGAAATAAAACTGAAATTATTCAATCATTGAAATGTAATGCTTATTCATGAATTTCTTAAGCTTTTGTATAAATAGGTAACCTAAAAAGGTTCGGAACGCAGCAAGTGCGTTATGATAGTGAATTTTCATAACAATATTAAATAATATATTTATATAAGCTGTAAGATTTAGCCTTATATTAAAAGTTATGAAAATTAATTTATTTAATTAGGAACAGTAAAACAAGGTAAAGAAGGACAAGCAAAAACATGATCTATGACATATATTTATAGAGTAATTTGGATACAAAACTCAAACAAAGCAATTGATAAACAGGAAATATACTCTAGAAAAATACACTAGAAAGCTGGAAAAAAAATCCTTTGGTTGATGAATTGAGGGTGATTGTATGCATGCAGGAGAAGAACCCCCAGGAGGAAGAGGGTTTCTGCTCCTCACCCAAAAATTCGGGGGGTTCTCCTTCCCCTTGTGCATGCATACAACTACCTTCAAAGCATAAAGCACAAGAAAAATTTCTTGTGAGCAACCCCCAAGAAGGTTGCTGGACCTGGGCGAATATGGGGTAGACAGGGTTTAAAGGAGGTATTGCTGTAAAATGTGAAAAACGCATGTTTTCAAAGTCCCTTAATTTTCTTGGGGGTTGTTTGCCAGAAAATTTGCCTTGTGGTCGAGGAAGGTTCTAAGCATGTTGCTGGAAAAAAATATCTAAAACCCTCATGCAGTCAACTGCAAATTTACCGAAATAACATTCTACTTCGTCGCCTATAATGTCTTTTTCAGATAATGTAGAATACAGAGCTAAATTAAATAGGTTCACTTGCATTTTCATTTATTTTTATATTACATTTATAAGCACAATAAGCGTATAATTAAGGGAACCCTTAATTAACATTGCAGCAACACAAACTTGAAAAGTGGAGAAATTATTTACAGTATGTTAACAGTTATAAACTTGATTTCATCATGTTACAGTAGTATTCTGATAATACAAAATTACATCTAACTGTATGCACACAACAGCTGGTGTGTTACGAGATGTGATGAAACGCCAAACTGACTGTACCACAGCATTAGCATAATATTATTATGCTGCCACATTATCATATCTCTCTAGTAATGGTATCATGTCAAAAACCTACACTAGAGGCTAAATTTCCAATTTCTTCTTTGTTTATGGTGTCTGTTTCTACTGTCCTAAATTTCCAATTTGATATTGTCAATAAATAACACTACCACACAATGACAAATGACAGCTGAGCTTCAGCACAGACGCAGTCTAACAAAGTTGTCGGATAGAGTAAATTATGATCGGAGGGATACCTAAGTTAAAAATCATGAGAAATGGGTAATTCGAAATTTGCAGGTATTAAATACAGTATTTTTTAACTGACTGATAAAATTAAATTTTATAAAATGTTTTCTTTATTATCAGAAGTTGTAAAAATTTCATATGTTTATACATGAAAGGTTTAACTACATGAAATTTCTGAAGATCGGGCAATCCTGGTCAGCAACATCTTGACATCTGGCAATGGTTGTAACTTCCATTGTTTAGATTTTATCTACAATTTATTTAAATAGCATAACAGTACAGGTGCTGTATTGCTCTGCCTTTGTCCAACATTGTAGATATTGCATTACAGAATTTGAAGTGATGTCGAGGATTATTTTATTATTAATTTCGAATAACTTCATTTTTCTTTGATCAAAAGACTTGAAAATTGGTACACAACCACATCTCTGTATGTTCTTTTAAGTTGTAAATTTTCGTTCCAATCACTTAAACAATTTGAAAGCTATTGCGTTTAAAAAAATATATTTAATTTTTTGTTAGGAAAAACTATGTGTTAAGATCTGATGAACGAACTCATCCAAGCCATTAGCAAAATAAGCGTAATTCCAAAATTTTCTCCAAATCAGTGAAATATTTTTTGGGTTATTGGTTGGATAAATTGTTGGATGAATATATTGGATAAAGTTTTATATTCAAAAGGTTAGATAAATAATAATAGTTTTTATTTCAACAACAGAAGAAAATACAAAATAAAGTACATTGTACTGTTTACAAATTAATGTTAACATTCCTTGTCTTTTTTAAAGAAATAGAGATTAATTTCATTGATTGCTGTTGCCCTTACTTCATGAAACTGGTCCATACTTCATACAGACTTGGAGACTACTTCTCTGGCTTCACTGTTGGTTTTCGTTTTTGTAGGTGAAGGACGTAGCCAGCGCGTAAGCTAACTGGAGCAAGTGGCCCTTCTGAATTCTAGATGTTCTTCAACGTCTCTGTTACTGGTTTTGCTGCTTGATAGTATCCTCAGACAGAAAAAATTTGAATTAATACGAAATCATGACAATTACAAATAAAGATCTGTTGCTATTTTATGATGTTATAATCAAAAAAATCTTTAAAAGTGAAAATAAAATAAAACAAATATGACGGATGACGCCTTTAAAATGTCTACGTGATGTATATCAATATTTAACATAAAGATAGAAGAAACCTATAACAGTAATAACTATAATAACAATTACAACAATAAAATAACTAAACAAACACATTAATAAAGCAGACTATACAATGAAAATATCGACACACATCATGTCTTATAACAACTTTTTGGAAAAAATAGTTAGATTTATGTTGTCTGATTTATTTAATTAGGAAGAAGAATATCTTAGAAATCCTAAATATTGTCGTGTATATGCTTTTTTACTTCTAAAGCTTAAAACAAGTCTAGTTTACACTTGTCATGACAAAAATGTTGTGGTTTTATGCCGTTATTTACTGTGGGTCTATGTTGGGTATCAATAATATGTTTTGCAAATGTAGATTTGTCAGCATGGTTATTTCTAAATGCAAAAATATGTTCTTTGTATCGGGTGTTAAAATTTCTAGAAGTTTGATCGATGTAGATTGCGTTACGTGTGCATTTCACAAATTTTGAATACCTATACAAATACAAAAGTAGCTTTTAAATCTTATAACATGACGCTTGATTTATTAGATTATTTCAAATAATTGATTGGAAGTATTATCACAGATGATGGTAAGTGTAGGAAAGGTCTGAAGAGGATCGCGATGGCAAAATAAGCATTCAATAACCAAAGTACTGTTCTCACTAATAAACATTTTAACCTGTCCATGAGGAACAAATGCAAGTCGTACGTGTATGGAGTATGGTAATGTATGGGGCGGAAACTTGGGCTGTAGTTAAGCAGGATATGAAGAGAATATAAGCTTTTGAAATGTAGACAAGAAAAATGTCAAAGACAGTGCAGGTTGATAGAAAGACGCTTCAAAGTTTGCTAGGAGAGGTGAACGAATAAAGAGGCTTGCTCAAAGAAATCGAGAGGAAGCTAAAATTTATTGGTCATATTATAAGACATAATAACTTCCCGATAACATTATTTGAAGGACATACGAGTACTTGAAATGTACACTGAATTATTGGCCCTTAAATAAGAGAAGTTTGTTATAAACAGCCCTTAAACTTCTACTTTTATCAAATAGATTTTTGTTATAATGATGTATTCTAATAGAAACATACATAGATGATATTAGTTTAATTAGATGGCCATAATGGCAAGTCAAAAGATTTTGTTCTCGAAAGTGAACTTCAAGTTTTTTAAATATGCTGTTTTGGTTTATTATAGTTTTTAATATTCGCATGTTTATTTCCTTTACATTTATAATCACCGCAGATTCATTTAAGTATGTTTGAAGAACTTTTTCTGCAATAGTGCAAATAGATATTACATCGTCAGATGGGTATGTGAGGAGTTGACCTTTGTCTTTCTGATCTATAAACGATGTTAATAACGCAGACCTCTCCCCAACAAGTTCACCCGCGCATTCTTCGCATCTCAGAGCTTTTGTTATTTTCCTTACTACATAGCCAGATATATATGTCACGACTTCTTTCTTAAACTCTGATATATTCATATCTAATATTTGAAGAACTGTGTCGTCGTCAAAATTATCTATTTGACTCATGTCTTCATCTGGTTCTTCAGATATTCGTTCTCGCCCACAAGTTTTATTTATTACCTCAATGGGTGACAGAATAGGAATTGCTTCCAAAGGGATACAATTTCCTTTAAATGAATCTTTTAATTCAAGATGCACCATCATCCTTTTATATGCACTTTTAAATTGCTTTGCTGATGGGTTATTGTTATAGATCATCCTTTTATATGCACTTTTAAATTGCTTTGCTGATGGGTTATTGTTATAGCCTCCCATGGATCTAATTTGCCCAAAAAAAAGCTCAATATGATCCTGACTGATTTTGTAAGTGGGAAAATACAGCAAAAAATTATTGTCGGCAATTAAAGTTTTATAAACAAATTGCAAACTTTGTATGCAAAATAAAAAGCCAATTATACCCATTTTTCTACCACTCTCACACAGAAGCGTTCCATCAATTATCCTAAGTGACGTTAAATATTGTGATAGCTCTCTTAAAAATACATTAATGTTTTCAAAATTTTCTGCGTTTATTGCTTTCTTAAAATCTGAATTGTTTAAATTTCTAGAATT
Organism: Tillus elongatus; assembly: GCA_964006375.1. Taxonomy (NCBI): domain Eukaryota; kingdom Metazoa; phylum Arthropoda; class Insecta; order Coleoptera; family Cleridae; genus Tillus; species Tillus elongatus. Next base: position 144,066,963 of record OZ023266.1, read on the forward strand.
AAGAATGTCAAATAAATTGTTTATAAGTCGGATAAATTTCACAGTTCCCTCACATTCTTTGAACTCCTCAAGATGTAAAACTTCATTGCAATATTCCAAAGAATGTGCCACTGAGTGGCTAAAAAGTTGTGTGGCTAATTTAACCTTCATTTTTTGATTTGTATAAAATATATGCGATTTTCTTAATTTATTTGCCAAATGAACGCCCTCCTGATCCTGTAACTCATTTAATTTTACTAAATAATCCCACTTTATATTTTCCCCATTCTCATCAATTATTAATTTTTTATCGCCTAATGTGTTTCTTATCAGTTTGATCATATGACATGGATCAAAAAAGACTGCAATTTTCCTACCTGAACTAGGATCAACAAACGTACAGTTAATGTTCCTCCAATTCAAATCGCAGTCAAGTTCTTTTGCTAACGTTAGGTTATTTGTTGCCCCATCAAAAGTTATTGAGACCACGTATATGCCCGACTCATTTAGTAGCGTTAAACACTGTAATACCAAATTTTGTTTTTGTGTACCCCTTAAAGAGTCGATTAAAAAATATCCAAGAGGAAGCTTCCATGATTGATTAATGCTAACAAGCATAAAAACAAGAGCTTCCTTGGCTACAGGGTTACAATCGGTCTCAAGATTTGTACCAAAATCTACAAACCCATAATATTTTACCCCATCCCATTCTATATGTTGGCGAATTGCCATCTCATCTATGACTAAAGAACATATAAGTTTTCCATCTGTGCTTTCTGATTTTGACTTTAATAAGTTGAACACCTCTGACGTAAAACCAGCTTCCCCATTAACGCTTTGATACCATCTAGATATAGTTTTTGGATGAGGAAGAGCCGAGTTAAATGTGTTTCTGACAAAACTGTAAGCTTTGGGAGAGTAATAATGCAGCATAAGAGAAAAAGCTTTAAGTTGATTTTCATACTTATGTTTACGACCTAATTGTCTTTGTAAAAATTCTTCATTAGGTCCTATTTGCATTAATGTTTCTAATGTTTCGTCGGTTACTTTACCTTTTAGTTGTTTGATTATATTCGCAAGGGTTGCTGTTCTCTTCTTATAATGATGAACACTACTGCTGAGCCGTTTAATTTTTTTTCGTGCATCGAATAACTGCTTCTTCAGTTTACGTTTGCGCGGTGTAACAACCTATAAAAAATGTTCAATGATAAACCATTTATTTTCTCAAGTAAAATGAATATATAAACAAAATTTCCAACAACACATTTTGGTTAATAGTGGTTGAGATAAATTGCAAAACAGTTGTTTCTAACTTATTTAATCATGGACTATACAAACTTAAACACCATATAAAATGTGATGGAATAACATATTAGGTTTTTTAAAATTATACTGATTTCATAAACGGCAAAAACTGAATTTAACTCACCATTTCCTTCAAAGTGGGTGGCATTGAAGGTGTTTTCATTTCAGCAAATCCTAAACTACTAAACGATCTTTGCGGTACCTCTACAACAGTTTTCTCTTCATAAAAACCAGCACTTGTTGATGGCCGAGAATAATCCATTACAGGTACATTGCTACCAGACCAAGTACTAGTTGACGGGTCAGCTGCAAATGGCACATTGATAGCAGTTATATCAGTCATTGGCTGCTCGCCAAAAACGACTTGTGTTGATGGCTTGTTTGTTACCTGCATAAATAAATTTGAAACGAATACCATTAATGTAAATTTGCAGGGCTAATTAAATTACGATAAATATCATAACAATATATTACGTGAATGTAATTAGTAGCATAGTTACTAGAGATGAGCGATATATAGCTACCGGTGATTTAATCGCTTCTATTAAAAGATCGCTGTTAGCAGCTGTTATTAAAACACAAAACAACAGCGATTGTGAAAACCGAGATTTACACAAATCATTAGAGTAATTATTTCTATGAAATTCATCTTATACTAAAAACTCCATGACAAACAGCAATTGCTGTATTCATAATACACGCAATCGCAGTTTGTGCGAGCGAGTAGAAGTATCTGTATACTTTCCTTCTCGCCAGTATTAGAATACAACATTTCTCCTTTTCTTATAGGTAGAAAACGAAAAACTCATGATACAAATAACGCGAGATATGATAATGAGACTATCTATTTTTAGAACCGTCACGCGCATGGCGTCATGTGGTGAGTCCAATGCAATAATAATATGCTGTCGTACAGTGGAGTTTGACGTTTCATCACAACCCCTTAACAAATTAGGTATTTTACTGATATTTGAGTGCATACAGCTGGAATTAATTTTTTAAGATCAGAATACTATACTATGATTATGTGACATGATGATCAAATCAAGTTTATGAATGTTAACGCCCCCTGTAAATGTCTACGAACATCTTCTCTACTTTTTAAGTTTGTGTGTGTATCACCAATGCTAATTCAGGGCTCCCCTTAATTATTATACTTCACTTATATATATATATATATATATATATATATATATATATATATATATATATATATATATATATATATATATATATATATATATGTAATATAAAAATGGAATGGAATGTAACTTCAACCACATTAAACTGACGTATAGAAACTTTTTGATTGCGAATGACTTTGTGTTAAGTGTGTAGTTGGCCTTCTATAACGTTACTCACCATGTGATGTCATAGGAGGGGACGGGGCATATGCGCAATATCATATATCTTGTAAGTCATTATATCATGGAAAAACCTGCTGAATCTAAAATTAAAGCAGCACCGAACTGTAGCATATATATGCCTTCCAACTTTTTCATTATATTAAAATAAAAATAATATGTAGATTTCTCTCATCGTATATTCTTGTAATATGCTAATTTTATAGAACTTCTATTAATAGTAAAAATCTGAGTAGTTTTAAAATTAATATAATTTAAAAGCTATCTGAAGATCATATTGTGGTTTCAATTAAGCGGTTAACACTAACACCTTGTAAGTGTTTAAAATAATAGCATACGCACATGCAGCATTGTAAATGGCTAAACCACAATCGCAGTAGCTGTTTAAAGTCCCTGTTATTTAAAAATAGCCATCACTGATAGCAGTGCCATTGAAAAACCGCTGTTTGGCTATATATATATATATATATATATATATATATATATATATATATATATATATATATATATATATATATATATATATATATATATATCACTAATAGTTACATAAATTAATAACCTTGATTCAGTACTTACCAATACAGGTATAGAACTTTTTTTTAAGTATACTGCAAAAGGTGATTTTTCTAAATCATAAGATTCCTCGGTAAAATTTAAATTGCACACATTTGAGTTCATAAAAATATCTTCATCGCTTAAATTTAATGCTCGTTTCCAAGCCTCGTATCTTTCACCAGCTTTGGGAAATCTGAAAATAATATCTCGAATTATCTACTTTATCAGTGACTGAACCTCTAGAAAGATGCAGTAATAGATAAAACGAAACTATTCTACTTTTTTTCTGCTTCTACTGGAACTACATAGGTAAATACATCTAATTCAAATAATAATTGCCAAACAAAATGCTTAATTTCATTACAAATATTCAATAAATAATGCATTATTAAGATTTTATTTCTTAAAAAAACACAATTGACAATAATAAATGCTAAAGATTTAACAAAAGCAATACAATGTGTAAATACGGACCTGTGAAAACCAATAAACATTTGGCGCCAAACAAGGAAACAGAAGACATGTAAACAACTTACCGAAATAAATGCACAGTTGCTTTATCCTTTTCATAATTGGCACTTTTATTGTACATACAGTTCTTCACAATACACCTTGGCATTTTTTAACTTTTACACTGCTAAAAAACGGCAAAACACACAAGATAACCTCTAATCGCAAATCAACAAACACTTCAAATACTTGTTGACAGCTGACAATAACTTCAAGAGCGGTTGGGGGAACGAATCAAAACAAAACACATTAGCGCGTTATTCAAAATTTTGTTTGTGATTGGACGGTGACAGGAGTGGGAAATCGACAGGCTGCAAACTCGGCTTTGTTCCCTCTAACATATACAACCTCTTTGGGAGTTGTAGTGCCAAACGATACGTGGGTGTGACTGTGTGACCTCGGGTTGCATTGCGCAGGAAGCAGTGACCATGCCGTGGTCTGAGCGACCAAGGGGGGCGGTGACTGATATCTTATAGCATTCAGGTTGTGTAGTAAGAAGAAGATCCAAGGGATTTGAGCTGTGTGTTGGGATACGAGGAAAGTAAGTGGGTTGCTGAACCATATTGGCAAATTAAGAGATCAATAAACTGTTACATTATTTTTGAATTGAAATAGAGTATTAATGATTTGATAAATATATTTGGAACCAAAGAAAAAAATTAAAATAAAAGTAGAGAATTTCGTAATAATCAAAAACAACACACAGATTTTGGCGCTAGGTGTATTCAGAACTATTTGCTGTGCATTTTTAAACAACTAGCTGAAGAAATTGAACCTCCGACTGAGCATTTTGATCACAGGTAGGTGTATGATATGTGATAATCAGGTAATTGATATTTAATTGATACAAGAGGTATATTTATTAAATCGTTATATTTTATAAAATACAGAGTACTACATAACACGGGTTTACATACCTTAAACAACACATAAGAAAACCAAAACAGCCACACACACACGCATCAATGATGTCTGCACACTTTAATAACAATATACACTGATATTTACAAAATATAGAAATATAATATATTACAAAATATAATAATTGTTAAAATAAAAATATTAATAATTGGCGCCTTAAACGTGGGACTTTTGAAACATAAAAACGATTTGCATATATATATATATATATATATATATATATATATATATATATATATATATATATATATATATATATATATATATATATATATATATAGTTATTAGTAATATTAGTATATTTATTTATTATAATTTTACAATATGTTGCACAAATAAGCCTAAGCTTCTGCTTGAATCAAACTGAATTTTCATTAAACATATGTTCCAAATAATTGTGTCAAAATGATTCTTTCAAAGTGTCACTTGGGTAATTTTGTTATATTTTGTCAAAATTATAACTGTATCCGCCTATAATATTTCTATGAATACATTACACACCAAACGTTGATTTAAAGTGCAATTCAGTAATCTGTATAAATTAATATAAAAATTGTCGACAAATATACGCTCAAGGTCTTCAATGCATGCAAAATTGAATTTTTTTTTCTAATCCAAGTGTCCATGTCCTTCAATACCGTATATTTTGTATGAAATTTTGTTAAAAATGTGGCACGGTAACCAATTTAGAAATCATATTTAAATAAGCTTTCTAACCTTCATTATTTTGCAGAGGTGTGTTCTATTTTCAAACTAAAATTATAAAGACGATCTAAGTAGGTCGCTTACAAACTAATAAGAAACATAATTAAGATATTGCTTGCGCAAAGTTTCTGTGTGTGTGTGTGGGTGTGTTGTGTGTTTCGTTTCTTATAGTCGGCCTATTTCCGCGTCTATGGCAAATCACCAACGCAAGGGAGCAGTTTCACCTCACTATCCTGGAAATTTTGCCGAACCCCTGTCTTTTTGTAAGGAGGGTAGGGATCTCTAACGTGCCCAACATCGCATGGACACGGGACCGACGGCTTTACGCCCCCTCCGAAGGGCGGAACGTGCAGACATTCAACTTGCTCAAATCCAATGCCAAAACCTAGGTTGATGTTAATGTTACAGTTTGTACTGAAAAAGTGAAAGGAGTACCCTGGGATCGAACCCAGTACCCTTCGGTTCAGAGGCACACGTTCTTACCTCTGAACCACCGAGGTTCAACAAAGTTTCTTTATTTCACTATTTAAATTGGAAAATCAGTCATTGTTTAAAGTAATTATGTTATAAAGTTGAAAACTTTCAATTAAAATACATCTGACAATTTTTCGAATTAAAATGCGACTCATAGGACTATACATATCAGGACCTCGGTGGTTCAGAGGTAAGAACGTGTGCCTTTGAACCGAAGGGTACTGGGTTCGATCCCGGCGTACTCCTTTCACTTTTTCAGTACAAACTGTAAAATTAACATCAACCGAGGTTCTGGCATTGTATTTGAGCAAGTTGAATGTCTGCACGTTCCGCCCTTCGGAGGGGGCGTAAAGCCGTCGGTCCCGTGTCCATGCGATGTTGGGCACGTTAAAGATCCCTACCCTCCTTACAGAAAGACAGGGGTTCGGCAAAATTTCCAGGATAGTGAGGTGAAACTGCTTCCTGGCGTCGGTGATTGGCCATAGTCGCGGAAATAGGCCGACGTTAAAGAAACAAAAACAACAACAACAACAAACAGGACTATACATGATTTTAATTATGAATCCAACTTTGTTTTACTGTTTTTAAATAACATTTTAATAAAAATTCGCCACCATCATACATTTTCCGCGCCAGTCCCTGTAGTATTTCGTTCTACTTACACAATATTGAACCAAAATTATTATTCCGTAATGATTGTCTTGAGCATATCACCGTTATTAGACAATGATGAATATTCTACCCCAATGACGCAATAAGGTAGCTCTGACCCATGTTTATATACGTGACAATAAGACACATTCCCTATATTTTAAATAATCTGCCAATCAGTTTTGGACGGGGGTGTAGTTTAGTTAATTAATACTGTCGCAATGTATTTTGCATTAATATCACTAAAATCAATTTTTTATAACGACAGATAGGAATAACCTTTATCAGGGGCGGCTCCTCAATAAGTGAGTCCGTGCGCGCGCACTGCCGCCTGCCGTGGGAAAAAATAATATTTTTGCTATGCTATATTTTAATACATTTTTATTTGCTTTTTTACCTCCTGCATTCCTGCATTCAACAAACAAAATTAGTATATCGAGGATCGCAGAGTCGGCAGCCATTAATACAGCATCAGAATAAGTATAGTGTTAATGGTTGGTTGCAGACGTTATCGTTATATACATACATATCCATATATACATCAGTCGCCGGCGGTGTGTATTTTTCGGCGCTCTTGAGGAAATGCGATACTTCAATGCGAAATGATCGAGTATCATCATCGAAAACGACCGAATAAGTAATCTGGTGTGCGCTTTTAAAATTTCACACTTGCAGTTTGCAGTAGAATTTTGGCAGAACGTGTCTGTGTCTAGCATGTGTTTGGTAATTTTTGTGTAGTGCTGCGCGTCAGATTGATTTTAATTAAATCATTTCGTTGTTGTTTGCATGTTCTAACAAGTCAATTATTATTATTATTATGGCTACTACCTCGGGTTGCTTAATAAGTGGACAAAATAATTGTGATACTGTGATTAATTCAGTGGATAATATTTTAAATTTAAAGGCTAACTTTTTAAGGGACTTTTTTACTACTATAACTTACTAGAGGAAAACTTGGTAAGTATAGTTAATAATTATTAAGTTTGGTTACTTTAGTAGGTAGGTTTTTTTATAATACATTTTCTGGGAAAAAATAGGCGAGCCCTTCATTTTAGTGAACTTTTATTCAAAAAAGTTCACTAATAGAAGGTATCGATAGAGACATTTTGCAAACATTTTTACATTTTTTCAAATGAGCGCGAACTAGAACCCCTAGAACCCACATCCGGGGTCAGTTTCAATTTTTATATGTATATATATATATATATATATATATATATATATATATATATATATATATATATATATATATATATATATATATATATATATATATATATATATATATGTGTGTGTATCCAACCGATAATTAAAAAAATAAGCAACTGGTTTCGATGAAACACGGCAAGTGCCTTTCTTTTACTAATGGCTTGGATGAGTTCGTTAGTCAGGAAAATCGGATAAGGTTTTCCGGGAAAATTTTGAGTTTTGTTTCAAAAAATCTTTTTCTTCGAAAATTACAAAGCTATTTTAATGAAATTGGGGGATATGTTGCCTTGTAAAATACCTTACTACACACTAAAATTCAACTTTCTACATTTTTAGCAAACTGAGTTATTCAAATTTTGAATTTTCTTCTGAAAAAAATTTTTTCTCCGAAAATTACAAAGCTATTTTAATGAAATTTGGTGAATATGTTGCCCTGGACTAGACCCTATTATACACCAAAATTCAACTGTCTAAGTTTGTAGAAACTTGAGTTATTCAAATTTGAAGCATTTAATAAAAATTCAATACCATAACGCACTTGCTGCATCCCGCACTTTTTTTCTTGTTCACCGCCAATCCATTAAGGCACGAGCCGCTACTGACTTTTATAGAGAAGCTTCTAGTTTCAAGAGCACATGTTTCGTTTTTAAGCGATTCGATTGTGAAAGAAGTTATAATGTATAAACTTCTCAGTCTATTCACTGGATATTCGTGATGCCTTTCTCGCTATATTTACTATCCAAATAACGCGTTTACGATTCAGACTCGGCAAACTTGTTACCTCATGAATCTTCTCTTTAGACGTTACGTGGTAAAGAGCTTTTGGTATGTCATTCAACCAAGCTTTTTGCCTTGCAAGAGAGCAGAAGTCTCCACTGTCTCTTGATTTATTGGTTTTGTTTTGTCTGGAAAGACACTGTTAAAACAAGTTTGGCAAATTATATCACCACTACATAATCATAAGTATGTTGTTTCGTGGGGAAACTAATAACTTTCAGTTTAAGCTTTTTTGTTAAAATATCCATACAGGGTGTTAATTAAGTATGTATCCAAACTTGAAGGCGTTATTTCTTAGTCAATTTTAGGACCAAATTTTTTTATAAGCATAAGTCTTAAACCGCTTTGTTTTTATTATACAGTATGTCTACAATTTTTAAATTAAATAATTAGTCATCTCCTGAGTTTTTCGCTCAGATCAACTGTTTTCGATAAAAACGAAAAAATAATAAAATTAAGCATAACATTTATTTCTGCAATGTTTTGAAAGTAATAAAAAAAAAGGGTGGCATCGAAGGAAAAAAACATTTCGTGACAGAAATTTGGCAACCGGCATAATTCGCTATGTGAAAACTGGAACCTGTAATGAGCACTGATACACTTGGAGAACCCAAATCACCACACATATTTTTAAAAAGACCTTACGATCGTTTCACTGACCACGTCAGCATCATTAGAGGATGAAAAATTCTAAATTAAATTAGCAGCTAGAGCGTAATTATATCGCCCCTAGGTGGACGAACTAAGCCCAAGCAAAAATTTTAGTCAGCGTCCCATCGTTTGTCTATTGTGTCAATATTGAACGGAAGAGATCGCAAAACTACCTTAATCTTCTGGTTGACAAATTTATGAGCTTTTATCTAATTTAAGGATAATGGGCTTAAAATGAAAGGTACCGAGATATTTAAGGAATCTCACGTTTTTTTGATCTAAAAATTCACTATGTGAATATTGAAGCCCGTGACGAGCACCGACAAGCACATCTGGCGAACAGACCAATAACAACCGCCTATCTTTTTTAAAAACAAAAACGACTGTTTGCCTCACAATGTTAACTTTAACAAAAGATGTATATTCCAATTAAAATTCTACATAAAAACAAGTATTTATATTGATTTCTTATTCTACGTAAAAACAAGTATTTATATTGACTTCTTAGATAAAAAGAAAACGAAAGGGGATTTTTAAGTCGAGAACTAAACGTGGAGCCTAGTATTTGTATAGACCGGCTGAGTTATTGACAATAATTTATTTTTCTGCCAGACAGATTAGGAGTGTTTAGCTGGTCAAGTGGAAAGTGAAAATAAAGGGCTTGAAATTAAAGGTGCCGCACGATTCAATGACATCTTGTTCTTAATCGACCTGGATATATAAACGCCTACAAAAGCGTCAAGCATAGTTTGGTGTCTAACATTTTTGACAAGTTTCAAATTTTCCTGGTCAATGTGGTGATTATTGTGCCACACATGATTTGTCTACCGTACAATATCGTAAATGCGCGAGATGTTCACGACATCTGGTGGCTATGTTTATCTTAGTTTGACCCATGTATTTAAGATTACAATCTTTGCAACTTATCTCATAAATAGCCGACATTTCAGTGGCTTCGTCTTTGTCTTCCGTATTACCCAACAAATTGTTTAAATTGCTTTTCGTCGAAAATTAATTTAAAGATAATTAGAAATAATAACTTAAAATTGTTAAAGTAAGAGACGCCCAGTTTATGTCAACGAAATCTACAGTTGATATACTAAAGGTTATAACTAACGTTTTATACCGTTACAATATCAACAACGGTTTTCCGTAAATGTTGGATAGGTATTGTAGGTGATTTACTCACTGGACCCCATTTTTTACCCCAGAGATTAAATCGTTAAGGGTATCGTCATTTTTTGGAATTTGTGATTAGAAAACGTCCCACTGGTAGAAGTAGCAGCAACGTGGTTCATGCACGATGGGGCCCTACTTCACTTTAGCATAGTATCACGTTAATTTCTGGATGCAGCTTATGGAAAACACTGGAGTCATGGCCACCCATGTCAGCGGATTTGAATCGCTTAGGTCTTTTCACAACACTACACAGTCAACACTAAAAAAGATTTGAGGCAGCGGATACGAGATTCATGTCATTAAACAAAATATACGTCAGGGATATTTCAGCGTTTTCGGTAATCCATATTAAGACGAGCATTGCATTGAAGTTGAAGGTAAACATTTTGAGCAACTGTTAGTGTTACTCATTGATAAATGTTTTTTTTTCAAGAATTGTTTGCTCTTCCATGGCACTCTTACCTCCTTGTTACTTCCAAAACGTTGCAGCAATAAATGTTATGTATAATTTTTCTATGTTTTCAATTTTATTGAAAACAAATAATATGAGTGAAAAAGCTGAAGAGATGACTTTCGTATAGTTGTTGCTAAATCATAAAATCCTATCAAATTAATCTTTGTTTAAACTAAACCTTGGGCGTTACCTCTGTGCACGCCACTGACAAAATGAGATAAACAATTTTCAGTTTAAAATATTCCTCTGAATGCATTAAAAAGTGTCACCAAGCTTCAACATAATACTAACTTGCGTGTTCTAGTTATTAAGGAAAACATGTTTAAAAAAATATTTCAACACCCTGTATAATAAAAAAGAAACCATTTAGGTCTTATGTTTATATGAACTTTTTGTCTTAAAATTTTTAACTTAACTTAAATATTTAACTTAACACCCTGTAATTAAGATAAATTATTCTAGGTTTAATTAAAAAACTTAAAATACTGAACCAGGGTAAAGCAGAGACAAGTGAAACAGGGGACAATAGAAATAACCGCAGGGGCGTGCGGTGAGTTTTCAAGTATTACAGGTTTAATTAAAAACTTAAAATACTGAACCAGGGGAACCGGGGACAATTGAAGCAGGGAACAATAGAAACAACCACAGGGCCGTGAGGTGAGTTGTCAAGTATTTTAGGTTTAATAAAAAAACTTAAAATACTGAACCAGGGAGAACCGGGGAGAATTGAAGCAGGGGACGATAGAAACAACCGAAGGGGCGTCCGGTGAGTTTTCAAAAAGGGAAAGCAATATATTATAGTCGCCGTATTCCTGAGATCGAAAATGAGAAATTTGATTTACCCACTAAACCGAACCGTTTAAGCTTAAAACACGATTTCAAGTGGCACTTGCTGTTGCTATGTCTTTAAACAATTTTATGTAAATTATTCAAGTGTGAAAACTTCCACATATTTCACGATTTTTCTCTATTTTTTTCTGCAGATGTCGATGGTAACGCAAGAGAGGGCTAGCAGAAGAATTTGAAAATTGTTTGGCAACCTATTAACCACTGATATGTTTGGTAAACACTGCTATTAAAGTGGCGTTTAAAACTCTCCATTTTCTTCGCTAGCTTTAATATATGCGTTGGTCGCCCATCACTTATTATTTTTTATTTTCCTTCGAAAGTATAAACTGAAAACTTTCCGTTTCTTAAATCACATATAAACGGTGCGGGGCACCACTTATAAACGGACGAGGGACAGGGACTTTCGTTGCATCTTACTCACGTGCCGACCAACCCACCAATTCTCGCATAAGCAGATTTTACACCACTTACTGGAGACGATATAAACTGCATAGGTAAAAGAACATCGTTCGCACAGACTGCAGTTGTATAGCCAGAGAAAATAGACACAGAGGACTGTCGGAAATAAGCGATCCCCACCTCCGTTTGCCGAATTTGCACACTCGTCGCATATTAGGCAGCGTCGCCGCGTCTGTCTTGCGTTTGCGGCATTGTCAAATTCAATAAATATTTCAAATATCTATCTACAACTTGATTCAAACTTAGTAAAATAAAAATATAATTTAAAATTCCATTAAAAAGGAAACAAAATATTACTAGAAATATCTAGGGGAAGCAGTGCTTCCATTAGTTCAATGGACGTCACCCCCCTGAATAACCGCCATATTTTAATCACGTGCGTTTGTACAATAAAATTCGCCCCTAGGTGGCGCATGCAGCGATTAGTCGGTAACTGACGGCAATTGAGAGTTATTGTGCACGTCCCTGCTAATGTGATTTTAGCGGTCGAAAAAAAAAACTTTTCTAGTAATCGAAACTTTGTGACACAAGAAATAAGAACGTAAGTATTCCGATTCGACTACATATATATATATATATATATATATATATATATATATATATATATATATATATATATATATATATATATATATATATATATATATATATATATATATATATATATATATATATATATATATTCGTTAGTTGGAACAACTTAACTCATTACTGTCACCTATGAGCAAGAAAATTTTCATGTGTTTATGTGTTATAACGATCGCCATGCTAGTAAATGTGGAAATTATTTAATTGAACAGAAGTTGCCTATATAACTCTAGCATGAGAACCATTCTGGGTTGGTACGGATTAATGAAATTTCAAGAACTAGCTTTATTTAATTCCTAGAGGATTCAAGGGGCGCCAGCAACTTAATTGTCTATTCCTCGTAATCGAGTTACAATAACCCAACCTACCCTTATCCATAGCTTAAGGAGTAGGTGGATTGAAGCCTTTGTGTTTATTTTATTTAATATTTCCTTAACCCTTTGAAAGTGGCTCAAAAATAGGAGCCGAAACGTCGAGTTTTGAGAAATACTGGACGCGTTTCAACCCAAAGACCAAGTAAATCACACTGACCGCCGAAAAAAAGGCAGGAAAATTAGACGCATTCAGAGAGGTTTAAGTTTATACTAGAGCTTCGATGGTCCAGAGGTAAGAACGTGTGGCTCTGAACCAAAGGTACTGAGTGCGAATCCCAGGGTTTCCCTTTCACTTTTCAGTACACACTGTAATAAATTAACATCAACCGAGTTTATGGCATTGTAATTGAGCAAGTTGAATATATGTGCGTTTCGTCCTTTGGAGGGAGCGTAAAGCCGTCGGTCCTTGTGTCCATGCGATTTTGGACTCGTTACAGAGGCAAGGGTTCGGCAAATTTTCCAGGATAGTGGGGTGGAAGTGCTCCCTGGCGTCGGTGACTGGCAATAGTCGCGAAACTAGGCCGATGTTAAGTTAATAAAAAGTTTATATTATTTGTCTAAAAAATAAAGATTCCATATATAGGGCGCTCTCAGATGGTGGATGACTTTTAAAACAATTTAACAATGTAACTCAGTTTCTGCAAATAGTACAGCCTATACTTTTTAGTTCAGAGGTAAAGGATATGCCTTCTGCTTCAATTCTTGTACAACATTCCCAATACCCAAAGACACCAGTTTTGGAAATATGTATTTACATTTATAATCGCATACCATGGTTCACTTGTAGGGATCAGTTCAAAAAAAAATGTTTTCAGTTTGTTAGTCAATTCTAACGGCCGCTTAGATTATGGAGTAATTTATAGAAGTTTCGAGGAAAATTATTTAAATTGACCTTGGCACAAAAAAGGCAAGGAATAGTTACTTTGGTAAATTATTTAAGTTTACATTTTTATAGTATATAAGTAATTGATGAATTATTTCCACAAATGTCAAATAAAACTTTAAAGTGACTCAAATAATGCTCTTAGATCTAACAGCTTGTGACATGAACATATGAGTATTTTAGTGAATTTTTATTTAAAAAATTCACTAATAGAGAGGTATCGATGGTGAGACTTTGCAAAAAATTTTTCAAATGAGCGCAAACTAGGACCCCGAGAACCCCTATCCGGGGTCAATTTTTATATGTTTATGTATATATATATATATATATATATATATATATATATATATATATATATATATATATATATATATATACATTCTTTCTGAGGCAAAAAACTCGTTTAATAACCACATCAAAAACAAAGTCCTCTTAAGCTCCAACGGCAGCAAACCCTTCTGGACTCTTGCTAAATCTATTGGGAATAATTTCTGCAAAAGCACGTTCCCACCTCTTGTCTCAGGGGATGAAATTGTTTCTACCGCCCTGGGCAAGGCTGAACTTTTTGCTTCGTTGTTCGCCGGCAATTCTACTCTCAACCCACCTCCAAATGTTCAACCACCAACAATCCCCAATGTCGCGCATAAAATGAGGGATATCATTTTCAAAACTAAAAAAGTACGAAAGATGTTTTCTTGTCTTAATACCAGGAAAGCCTCTGGCCTTGACGAGATCCCAGCAATTGTTCTCAAAAATTGCGCACCAGAGCTTGCTCCTGTACTGACTCGTCTGTTTCAGATATCTTACAATAAAGGTATATTCCCTAATCCACGACAGGCAGTATGGAATCCGTCAGCGCAGATCGACTGCCGACCTCCTTTCCTTTGTGACCCATTCTTGGAACAAATCTATGGAACTACACGGTGAATCTCAGGTTGTTGCTCTAGACATATCCAAAGCATTCGACCAGGTCTGGCACGCAGCGCTGCTTAATAAACTTCCGGCCTATGGCCTACCACCAAAACTTTGTACCTGGACAGCAAATTTCCTCTCCAACAGGAGTATTTCTGTTGTTGCGGATGGCCATTCCTCTAAACTGTATCCAATTAATGCCGGAGTTCCTCAAGGTTCAGCTTTAGCCCCTACTTTGTTTCTTCTCCACATCAATGACCTCCACTCTAGCACATCCAACCCAGTTCACAGTTACGCGGACGACAGCACCATCCACTCAAATATACAATATTCTAAGCCTGTCTCTTTAGCCCAATTAGATGAGGATCGCAGACTCATGGAGCGTTCTGTCTCCGTGGATCTCCAAAAAATATTAGACTGGGGAAGTAGAAATCTTGTACAATTCAACCCCACCAAATCTCAGTCTTGCTTTCTTTCTCATAAGAGATACACCAGCCCTAGACCCATCACTATAAACAACCAAGTTATTCAAAGTAATGAGTCCTTTTCTCTTGTTGGCATTTCTGTGGATCGAAATATTAATTGGCACCAACGTGCCACATCAATTGCAGAAGCGGCTGCTAACAAATTAGGTTTCCTCTTCTGGGCTCGCAAATACTTTTCACTAGCTAATCTCTATAGCTTATATACTTCACAAATAAGGCCAAACCTCGAATACTGCTCCCACATCTGGGGTGCAACTGCCGCAGCAGGTATGGAGCTCATCTGAGCAATGCCCGTGCAGATGAGCTTTCCTCCATAGTTCCCCAACCTGCTGCCCCCAACATATCTACCAAGGGTACAGAGCGAATGCACCCTTTTACTGCCCAGGTCACCAAACATAGAACATCTTGTTATGCCCGCTCTTTTGTCCCGAGGACTTCCAAGTTGTGGAATTCGTTGCCGGCACATGTTTTTCCTTCTCCTCCGAACCTCCAAACCTTCAAGTCCAGAATTAACAAGTTGCCTCTTTCCTCCTTGTCAACACCCACGGTACGATAGTATTTAGGCTGTAAGCCCTCGTGGTGTGTTGTTAAAATTATATATATATATATATATATATATATATATATATATATATATATATATATATATATATATATATATATATATATATATATATATATATATATATGTGTGTGTGTGTGTGTGTATCCGTCTGATAACTCAAAAAATAATTACCCGATTTCGATGAAACTCGTCAGGTGACTTTCTTTTATTAATGGCTTTGATGAGTTTGTTAGCCAGGAAAATCGGACGAGGTTTTCCGGGAAAATTCTGAGTTTTCTTTCAAAAAAAAATTTTTTTCTCCAAAAATAACAAATCTGCTCTAATGAAATTTACCATATATGTTGCCTTGGGAGAGACCTTACTACGTACCACAATTCAACTTTCTAAGTTTATAGAAGATTGAGTTAGTCAAATTTTAAATTTTCTTTCGAAAAATTTTTTTTTCTCAGAAAATTACAAAGTTATTTTGATGAGATTTGGTGTATAGTTTTTTCTAGCAAAGACCTTACTACATACCAAAACTAAACTTTCTAAGTTTATAGAAAATTGAGTTATTCAAATTTGAAGCATTTAATAAAAATTCACTACCATAACGCATTTGCTGCGTCCCGACATTTTTTTTAATTCTACTTGTGTTTACTTCCACTGGTTCAAATTTCCAGTAAAAGTTAAAAAACTAGTTTTTTCTTTTTTTTTTAACTTTATTTTTCACATCACATATTTAGGACATTGGTAAATCTGAAGAAAAAAAAAAGCGTTTGAATTACTACGCTCAACCTGAAAAACATACTACAACGTTTGCACATATTTGGAAGTGAAAGCACTCACTTAAGTGAGAAGCTGGTTTAGAATTTTTTATGAAGCTGCCTATAGAAAATTTCTTTTCTTCTTTGTTGTGCATATAGTATGTACGTGACAGTGAAGTTTTTTGTATCAAAAAGTATATGAAAACTTGAAAGCGATGCTGTATGGAAGTCTTTATATTTGACTTTTTGTACGAGAACATCTCTGGAAGCATTTCAGTTAGAATAACATTACAGAACAGCAGGTGGGCTAGTCATATGAAAATAACCAGTGTAATCTGATTTATCTCCCATCATCTTCTGTTTGATAAAAGTGTAATGTGAAGCAGACAAATAACTGAATCCACCTTTATTCTGTTTTTATATGAGTCGTTGAGTAATAAAAGAAGAAAAAATAATTTTATGGCACGGCAGAATTGGAGCATAATAAAATGAAAAATGTGTTCCTTTCAATTTCCGTAAATTACTTGTCTCTATAGTCCTATTTAAAATCATTTCGATCTCATCTAAATGAAAAATACAGCAATGTAAGAACTCAAATTATATAAAACAAGTTCTGCACAAATTAGATTTACTGTTGTATTTTTTTCATAATAGTGAACATTAAATGGCGGCATATCACAGAGTAGGCTATAAGTTAGTTTTATAGTTTTTAATTTCGACGCTAATTAAAAGCCAGCAGAGATATAACTACTACAGTTGCAATATGTGTTGCTTACTTATCTTTACGAGCATGCATAATATTTTATTTGTTTAACTATATTTATGGTTGTGTTAACTACTTTAAAAACAATTCATATACACAATATCACATGTGAAATTTGAGCTAATTCACTATCAGTCCCATTGCCCAGATGTTTCAGACATCATTCGATCTGTGCGCTCTTCCGACCGCCTGGCTCACAGCCTCTATCATAGGCATTTTTAAATCAGGCGACCAACTGAACTACAGACCAATTAGTTTTCTGGCCATTATTGCAGAAGTAACCAAACGACTGCTTCTTAACAAATTGCTTCCCCGTGTCGTCGAACACGAAGTACTACCTAATCCGTAGCATTGTTTCATCCCCGGTCGATCTGTTATTACCAACCTTTTTTCCTCCATTGACTGCTGGTTCAAGTCGCTTGGTAAAAGGAAGCCAGTCAATGTGTTATAATTTGATTTTTCCAAGGTCTTCGTCCCCGTACACACTCGACGGCTTCCGTACGAACTAGAACTAGGACCTCTGCTCGCTGGGACAAAGAACTTCTTATCTATTCGTATGTTTTGCGTAAGAGTTAGTGAAGCAACATCTACACGTCAACCCGTTCTGAGCGGTGTTCCGCAGGGCTCCGTCCTCGGCTCTTTACTCTTTCTTGAGTACACTGCCTTGCCTGCTTAAATCAGACTGCGCCATGTTTGCCTACGACCTTAGAATATTCTAGAACACAGATAACAGTTTAAAGCTGAAGTAAAGATTGGCTACATCCATTAAATATTGGGAAATGCTGTGTACTACATTCTCGATACATTAACCCCTGCTTTACCTACAATATCTGTGGTAAGACAGTTAGAGAGGTTGAAACGCATAGCGACCCTGGGCTGCTGGTTACAAAAGATATATCGTGGTCCATATACATAGCCTAAATTACATTTAACGCTAACTAGATGCTGTATTTAGTGAATAATGCATTCAGAGAGGTTGCTCCCTGGAGACTTTTAATACTCTCTACAAAACCAAAGTGAGACCAATCCTAGCGTACGCTGGCGTTGCTTGGAGTCCTGTGCTCGTCAGAGATGCTCTTCTACTGAGGGCCTTTTAGCGAAGAGCCACCCGTCCCCCTTACGACTCCATCATCCAAACTATGAAGACAGGCTAACGCTCGCCAGATTCACAACCATTGAACAGTGGCAGGCCCGAGGAGACTGGAACTTCATCCGCCAGTTGCGGAGTCACACCTTAAAGCTCAAATAAAAGTCCTTCCGATCATCCCTTTGAAGCACGTCATGAGTACAGATGTATTTCTTTACTCTTATCTTCTAATAATAATATTGTTAATAATAATAATAATAATAATAATAATAATAACGTACTCTGTAAAAAAAGAGGCCGGAAACAATTCAGCATGTAACGGGCGCTTGTGATTCTTTGGCCCAGTCAGATTACAAGAAACGCTATAACAACGTGTCCAAGGTCGTCCAAGCCTTGGCAAAGCATTACGGCCTTATTGATTCGGAAGCCCCCTACTATAAATACAAGACTGAAGGTGTAGTTCAAAAGTGTCAGGTCCGGCTGCTGTGGGACCTTCCGGTTATCACCGACAGAGCATTTGAAAGCCACAGGCCTGACATCTTGCTTAATGGCTAGAGGAACCGGAAGGCTTTCATTGTGGATATTACAGTGCCGCTCCACGACACTCTCGTTTCAAGGATAGGGGAGAAGCGACAAAAGTACCAACCACTCGCAGTCGAGTTGGTTGACTTCTACAAGCTGAGAGAGGTTCAGATCATCACAGTGGTCGTATCAACAAATGGGCTTGTAACACCAGACTTCCTACTGCTCATTTAAAAACAATGCCGAAAGCAGCGATTTTTGAGACATCCCACAACTGAAGGAAAGTCCCACCCCTGTAACCATACGAAAATTAAACGGTATCTTTACCGGTATAGTCTCCGGGTGGACAAAGATGAACGTGATGCAAATCTCTTGTTCCATGGGAGACTGGTGCTCCACGAGTGCGAAGAAAATAATAATAATAATAATCTTTAATATGTGACATCAGCATATAAGCAATTAATTATTATAATTAATATTTCACGTTGGAAAGCATTGGAGCAAAAAAGACTAAATATATTCGATCTTTACCAGTTTGGTTAAATAAAGTGTGATTATGGGTAAATAATAGGGGACTAAATTCATAAGGTGCCACCTGGGGCAGTTATTTGAGCTATAACCCGTAATAATTATAATAATAAACCATGTGAATGTGAGAAATGTAACATTTTGTAGACTACAACGAGTTACAAACAATATTGTCAGCTGAAAATTGGGTGAAAGTTTATGAAAGCGATAATTTGAAAGGGGCAGCGTATTCGTTCCCAGAAACTTTAGGCAATGCAGTAGCTCACAGTAGAGAGGGTAGGGAGAGTAGAGAAAGTAAAGATCAAAAACAAAACGAAAGCAAGAAAAGAATGAATAATTAATAAAAAATAGTATCGATAAACAAAAATAATGAATTATATAGAAAAACACGCAAGAGTCCCAATGATGATGAAAGTATTATCAGAGACAGATTAATCGTCGACAAAACAGCACAAAGAACTTATGAAAATATGTAAAGAAGATTACTAATAAACAATTTCAAATTAAAGGCATAAAATAAATAAGAGTATATGCAAAACTGATAGAAGACATAAGAAAGCAAATAAATTTAATGAATACTATGCGAAAGTAGAAAAAATGTTAGCCAAAAATTTCAAGCGCCGTGAGATGCAGTAAAAGACGATATATTGCTAACTCAATATAGTTGTCGCCACTAGCTGAGGAAAAGTTTATAAAATTGAAAAAGGGACTGAAACCAGAGGCACCGGGATTGGATAACCTTCGATATGAGACGCTGTATAAAAATTCTGACGTCATTGTTAGGCCTTTGACCTATTTATGAAATAGATCGTTGAAAGAGGGTAAAGGGACTTAAATTTAAAATTTCAGTTATCGATATACTGTTGCAATCACACAGCAAGTTGCTCAGGCGTTTTAAACAAAACTAACATTGCCAACTATCAAGCATCTTGATATCTTTTTGTGTCATTAATATCGTCCAAAAAGGACACTAAAATTGTCTTTGCTTGCTTTCTCATGATCAAGATTGGTTATTTTTTTTAGTGTGTTGTAGCAAAGTAGGTAAATCAGGTGACTTAATTTTTTTACCTTTAATTTTTGCAATGAATTTTAAAACCATACCATTTAATAGAGAATATAGAGCTTTTAGTGAATTTTTATTTAAAAAAATTCACTAATAGAGAGGTATCGATGGTGAGACTTTGCAAAATTTTTTTCAAATGAGCGCGATTGAGGACCCCTAGAACCCATATCCGGGGTCAGTTTCAATTTATATATATATATATATATATATATATATATATATATATATATATATATATATATATATATATATATATATATATATATATATATATATATCCGTCTGATAACTCAAAAAATAGTTAACCGATTTCAATGAAACTCACAAAGTGCCTTTCTTTTATTAATGGCTTGGATTAGTTCGTTAGGCAGGAAAATCGGACGGGTTTTTCCGGAAAAATTGAGTTTTCTTTCAAAAAAAAATTTTTCCTCCGAAAATAACAGCTGTTTTAATAAAATTTACTATATATGTTGCCTTGAGAGAGGACTTACTAAGTACTAAAAGTCAACTTTCTCAGTTTATAGAAAATTGAGTTATTCAAATTTTAAATTTTCTTTTGAAACATTTTTTTTCTCCAAAAAATACAAAGTTATTTTAATGAAATTTTGTGGATATCTTGTCCTAGAAAATATCTTACTACCTACCAAAATTAAACTTTCTAAGATTATAGAAAACTGAGTTAATCAAATTTTTATAGCTCACTGCAGTGTTAAAATCAATGGTATTTTCCTCACTATTTTAAACACGTGGGTCGGGGACTGACCGAATCCATTCCCAGTTGCTATTGATCTACTCATATTCTCTGAATATCTTAGAAGACGTGGTATCTACTTCATTCCAAGTCACTATTAACCGACTATTTATGAAATCAAATAAGTAAATTAAATCGATTGTCATAAAATATGTAGTGTATAGAGCTGTGCACATTTTGATTATATTTTAGGATGTGCGGCGCACACCTAGCTCACTAGGAGAAATCGCCACTGCTTGAGAGAGGTATTGTCACAGCATCATATCTTATTAAAGTTCATTTGTAAATAGGTTTAATTTTTATATGTATATATATATATATATATATATATATATATATATATATATATATATATATATATATATATATATATATATATATATATATATATATATATATATATATATATATGTATCCGTCTGATAACTCAAAAAATAATTAACCGATTTTGATGAAACTTGGCAAGTGCCTTTCTTTTATTAATGGCTTGGATGAGTTTGTTATACAGATAAATCGGACGGGGTTTTCCGAAAAAAATTTGAGTTTTCTTTCGAAAAAATTTTTTTTAGATGTTTTAATGAAATTTACTATATATGTTGCTTCAGAAGAGATATTACTACGTTTCAAAATTCAACTTTTAAGTTTAGAGAAATATAAGTTATTCAAATTTTAGATTTTCTTTCGAAAAAAAAATTTTTCTCCGAAAATTACAAAGTTATTTTATTGAAATATTGTGGATATCTTGCCTTAGGAATGACCTTACTATGTATTAAAATTAAACTCTCTAAGTTTAGAGAAAATTGAGTTATTTAAATTTGAAGCATTTAATAAAAATTCATTACCATAACGCACTTGCTGCTTCCCAAGTTTTTTTTACAAATATGCACAATTCAGATACTGAATTTATTTTATTTGGCTGTTATACACTGTATAAACGAATAAATTATATGTCAATTACAGTTTTATGTGAATTAAATTTAAATTGTTATATTGAATAATCATTTAATAGTGTTTTTCTATCTGGTATTTTATTTTGTCTTTGTAATATATATATATATATATATATATATATATATATATATATATATATATATATATATATATATATATATATATATATATATATATATATCATGAGGACTAGGTATGCTAGCTGGGAATTAAATACTCAGATGCAGTCTGTGGTCTGTGTGTGGTTCCCACCAACATATATATTTAAACTTCTCTTCATAATTACATTAACAAAATATTCGAATTTTTGTGGAATAAGTTTTATTGTGAATTCTTTCAACTCTACCATAAACATATTTCTTGAACGACATAAAACAGTACTCAGCCTCAACACAAGGCAAATTGCAAAAACTGCAGAGACTGATCTGTCTTGGAATAACGCGAGCTATTGCATCATGCACTACAACCGCAATTTTAATACTTTGCTGCAGATATGTGTAAAGAGGCAAGCAGTACTGATTGCCTCGCGAATATTCCAAGCAGACAAATTCAAACCAGGAGACTTGGCTGGCCACTCGAAGATCTTGAAAGTTATTCTACTGAAGTGACTCGCCAAACCAACAGATCGAATGTTAGCCAAACTGAGCTTCATAATTCCATTTACCATGATCATAAGTGACCCGCAAGCATGGGACAGAGACAGTGAAAGGCTGGAAAACAACTTATCTGTATGGTATACAGACGAGTCTAAAACGGACATAAATTTAGACTCGCCAAGTCCCTAGTAAAAGCTTCAATCATCTTTCAAGCAGAAATGATTGGTATAAATATCTGTGTACAAGAGTGCATTCAGAGAGGACTCTGAAATAGAGAGATGTACATCCTGTCGGACGTACGAGTAAACTTGGAAATCTTCCAAAATTTGTTCTAAGCTGACCTGGAACTGCAAACAATCCTTGAAGCAACTGACTCAGGGCCACAGACTAACCTGGGTCTTCAAGGTATTGAAGGAAATTAGGAAGCAGATAGCCTTGCAAAAGCGCAGCAACAAACCATCCAGAGACCAACTGACAAAAAACCATTTAAGAAATGAACTTGATGCTCGGGAGAAGAACCAAATACTTCCATAATGGAATAATATGCCAGGCTTCAGGGAAGCAAACCCAGATCAACAGGGAAGTCTGAACTGTTTCTTGAATTGAACAGAAAGTACTTGAGGATAATCTCAAGACTTTTCACAGGATACTTCCCAGTTAGGTATATAATATAAAAATGAGTAAGGCAGACAGTGAAAACTGCAGATACTCCACCAAAGCAGCAGAAACAACAACATAACGTTTGCTATGCGACTGAAATACCTTAGAGGAGTGACCGTAACACACGAGGCAATAGGTAAAATAGACGCCAAAAAGGATAGTAGGCTCCATAAAAATCTGACATTTTTGGGCAACTATTAGTAAAAAGAGTCATTCAATATATATATATATATATATATATATATATATATATATATATATATATATATATATATATATATATATATATATACATACTCATTTATTAGTTGTCAAAATTATACATTATGTCTTACAAAGAAGCAGTGCTTGTGCTTGTATCAACATAATTTTGTAATAATCCTTAAATAATCAAACTGTCGAAATAATTTTATTTAATGTCACTTTCTGAATTTTGATCAACCTTTCTTTTAGTGAATTTTCTTAGAAAAAATTTACTAATGAGGAGATCTCGACTTTTGAATTTTGAAAAAATTTCTTCAAATGAGCGCGATCTAGGACCCCTAGAACCCATATCCGGGGTCAGTTTCAATTTTTATATGTATATATATATATATATATATATATATATATATATATATATATATATATATATATATATATATATATTGTTGCGTTTTCTCCGGGTTCTGGATAAGTGAGACTTTTAATTTTAACAAAACAACTTTATTTACACTCTAAGTATGGATACAATAAAATTTCTAGAATGTCTCTCTCACAAAACACTTCATTTACTGGCCTTACAATTACTACTCTCAACAAAAGTCACTAATCTGGTACTACAGTCACTACTCTCTTAACACTTTACACTGCTTCTTCAAGTCACTACCACATTCTCTTACTGAACTGAACTAACTCGGGCTGGCTTGCTTTCGCTTTTATATACTCGCCGTACCTTCCCCTTCTTTCTGGAGCCTTCCATTCCAGAACGTTCCAGGACCTTCTTTTACTAGAAGGTTCTGTGAATACAGATCGGTCCCGTGTGTATACAGGGGAATGTATATACAGGATGATCCAAATGTGGTCACCACTCCTATGTTACACAAGAGGTGTTTCTCGAACTATAAGATCTCTCTGCGTATACAGGGTGTAAGGGTTCTCTGCGTATACGGGGTGTATATACAGGGTGTTCGGAATGTGCAGACCTCAGTTATCCGTTCCGACGGGGTACAAGTTGGTAACTTCGTTATTTCTGGTCCTAGAGGGTTGAGACTTCGCCTGAGGGGGGTCACCCCAGGCACCCCCAGGGGGGTGGGGAGGCGGTGTTGCCAGATTGTGCAAAAATTCCCAGATGTTGGGGAAATTCTGGAGATGTGGCAACACCGCACCTACGTCTATTGAAGTGCTTTGTAACACTGCCCCCCTCCTTAAGACTGTTCGTCCCGAACAGTATTTACCGGCCGCCAACTTGGGGGTTCGTTGCCCCTATAGGGACTCAACCTCTCTATGTGAACAACTTTGGGTTTAGTTCTTGGAGACAGCTGGATTCTGTAGACTAGGTCGTTAATTTTCTTAGTCACCAAGTATGGCCCTTCCCATGGTTTCTGAAGTTTGGGACTGAGGCCCTTTCTCCTTGTTGGTTGGTACAGCCACACTGCATCACCTTCCTTGAATGTATGGGGTGTTGCTCTGCGATCCAAGCGCATCTTCATCCGGTCACTGCTTAAGAGGAGCCTATCTCTGACACATCTGTGTATAGTGCGCAGTTTTCCTTCTAGGTCGGCGACATACTCAGGTAACGTAGCTAGGTCCGCTATGTCCTCGTTCGGTGGCGGTCTCGTCATGTCGATTGGTAACCGCATCTCTCTGCCGGTCAACATCATGGATGGAGTGTAGCCGGTAGATTCATGCTGAGAGCTTCTGTAAGCTAGGAGGAACAGAGGTATCAGCTTGTCCCAGGTTCTCTGATTCTCGTCGACAAACATAGCAAGATACTGATTGATGGTCCTGTTATGCCGTTCTACCATGCCGTCTGATTGAGGGTGGAGTGGCGTTGTTCTCGTTTTCTTTATGCCTAGCAAGTCCATTAGGCTCTTCCAGACCTCTGATTCGAAATTCCGGCCCTGGTCGGTGTGAATCTCTAAGGGTACGCCATGCCGTGATATGACATTTTCCATCAGGGCTTCTGCCACGGTCGTTGCCTCTTGGTTGGGGATCGGCGCAACTTCAGGCCATTTCGAGAAGTAGTCCATCACCACCATTATGTATCTGTTCCCAGACTCTGTGATGGGAAAAGGTCCTGCGATGTCTACGGCAACTCTCTCCCACGGTGTACCTGAGATGTACTGCATCATTTTTCCTCTGGATCGGGTCTTTGGTCCTTTCTTTGAAGCACATTGGTCACACCTTTTGCACCATTCTTCCACGCTTCTTCGGCAGTTTATCCAATAGAAGCGGTCTCTCACTCTGGCAAGAGTCCTGTTGACCCCAAAGTGGCCTCCACTTCTACTATTGTGTAACTCTTGAAGAACATTGTATATGCACTCACTTGGCACAACGGTCTGGTATATACAGTCTCTACCATCGGCAGTTTCCCATTTTCGAGTGATCATGTCATTCTTTAGACACAATGAGTCCCATTGTAGCCAGTAGCCTTTAACCTCCGCCCCAAACCGGGACACATCGTGCCACTCAGGTCTTTTCCCCTTTTGTAGCCATTCTCTAATATTTTTCAAGTCTGGATCTGTCTTCTGTGCGTCTCTGATGTATTCAAGATTTACGTCTACATCGGTGTTATTCTCCTGTCCTGCCACCAGTTGTTTGATCTGATGAGTTACTTTGTCGATCTCTTTGTTCTCTTGTCGCTCGCAAAATTTACATTCATGCACTGAGCATGGTCTTCTTGACAGGCTGTCTGCATTGGTGTGACTTCTTCCTTTTCGATGTTCAATCCGGAAGTCGTAGCTCTGCAGTTTCTCTATCCATCGGGCTATCTGTCCTTCGGGATTTCTAAAGTTCAGAAGCCATTGCAGAGCAGAGTGATCCGACCTCACGCGGAATGTTCTTCCATACAGGAAGCTGTGGAAATGTTCGATGGATCTTACAACTGCCAGCAGTTCTTTCCGGGTTACACAGTAATTCCTTTCTGCTTTTCCGAACGTTTTGCTGAAGTAGCCTATCACAACTTCTTCTCCGGCTTGGAGCTGCGAGAGTACTGCCCCAATGCCATACTGGGAAGCATCGGTGTCCAGTATGAACAGTCCTTCGTCCCGAGGATAAGCCAGTATAGGAGCAGTGAGAAGACGATGTTTGAGTTCTCTAAAAGACTCTTGGCAATCTGGTGACCAGATGAACTCGACCTTATTTTCAGTCAGGCTATGCAGAGGTTTCGCAATACTGCTGAAGTACTTCACAAAGCGTCGGTAGTAGCTGCAAAGTCCCAGAAAACTTCTGACCTCATGTTTGTTCCTCGGCACAGGCCAGTCTCTTACTGCCTTTATTTTCTCTGGATCAGTTTCTATCCCTTTCTCAGAAACGACATGTCCGAGGAAACTCACTTTCTTCTGGAAGAGGGCGCATTTCTTGGGATTAAGTTGCAGATTGGCACCTCTTAGCCTGGAGAAAACTTGCTTCAGATTCGACAGGTGCTCATCGAAAGTCCTTCCAATCACCATGACATCATCGAGATACACCAGGCATGTTTCCCATGTCAGTCCTCACAGCACTAACTCCATTAGTCGCTCGAAGGTGGCAGGAGCATTACATAAGCCGAATGGCATGACCTTGAATTGGTACAACCCATTCCCGGTTGAAAAAGCAGTCTTCTCCTTATCGTCTTTATGGAGTTCTACTTGCCAGTAGCCACTTTTCAGGTCTAATGTAGAGAACCACTTTGATCCGGCCAAAGTGTTCAAAGTGTCGTCGATCCGGGGCAGGGGATAACTGTCTTTCTTGGTGACGTCATTCAGCTTCCTATAGTCCACGCAAAATCTCATAGTGCCGTCTTTCTTGGTGACCAAAACTACTGGGGACGACCAAGGACTATTAGACTCCTCGATCACACCATCTTCCAGCATTTCGTTAACCATCGCCTTGATTTCTGATTGCTTGGCAAAAGGCAGTCTTCTCGGCGGCTGTCTAATTGGTCTTGCGTCGCCAGTATTAATTCTGTGTTGCACTAGACTCGTACGACCTGTTATTTTATCTTGAGCGAAAATATCGGCCTCCTCCAATATGAACTTCAGGGCCATTTCCATCTCCATGTTGTTCAATTGGCCCCATGAATTCTTGAACCGCTCTACTATTTCTACTGGCAGTCTTCTGTTTAATGCAGTGGGTGTCACGTTTCTTGACAACGTTACTCGGTCAATGGGCTCGCAAGTGGCGATAACCTCACCTTTCTTCAATGTGACTCTGTTAGTTTGCACGTTAGCCACTCTTATGGGTATTGTCTTCTTCGGGTCTACTAAGCATCGTGCGACGAGGGCACCATCATGTCTATCTTTTAGGGGCTCCGCTATGAGAGCAGACATACCATCAAGTTTCTTCTCTAGCCTGGCTCTGACAATCTTCTCACTGTTACCAGGAATCCGTGTATCCTCGTCGACAATAAGTCTCACCCTGGGATTAGCTTCGCCTGCTGTTGGAGATAAATACAACTCTTCGTTACCGATTTTCAAGATCTTATTCTGGAAGTCTACTGATAGGACATCGAAATCTTCCATTAAATCCAGGCCCAGAATAAATTCGTCGACGATTTCTGCGACGACAGCCCTTACCTGTAGCTCAGTACTGCCCAGCCTAATGTAAACAGTGGCCTCTCCATGCACGGGTATTCTATCTCCTTTTGCCGTCTCCAACACAGGCTGTTTGTTGGTAGTGAGTGCTGACTTGTTTGGCAACATGTCTGGACGTACAACGGATCTAGTGGCACCAGTATCGATGGTGAAACTGCATTGTCTTCCGTCTATGCTGCCAGGTATAACGAGGCTCTCGCGGTAGTGTCGGATAGTGGAGACCCTGACTTTGGGGCATTGGGTCTCGCATGCCACGTGTCGCCCACCTACACTGGCGTCAGGTCGTTTTCCCTGATGGCGCTCCCTGTTGGTGTATTCTTGTCTTCTGCATGCCACCTGTTGGGTTTGTGAGCACTGCCTACTTATGTGCCCTTTCCTACCACACTTGTAGCATTCTATGTCTGACCAATCTGCTTTCATCCTACGTGCCCCAACCGGTGCAGTGAGCTTGCTTATGGCTTCTTTTATCAACTTCATTTCTTGCCTTAGTTCTGCTGTTGTGTCTGCAAAGTCCTCTATCTCCTTCACTTCGCGCAGCCTGTTGCGGCGAGGTTGAGATGCATTCTTCGCTGCTTCAAATTCCAAGCCATAGATGACGCAGTCTGTAAGTGTTTTGAATCTTCCGAGCCTTAAAGCTTGTTGCATTTCATTGTCAAGTACCCCATCTATGAAGGTCTGGACGGTGATCTGGTTGACAAATTCTTCTGGGGCTTGGGGATATGCCAGTCGCACAAGTTTCTCCACTTCGGCACTGAATTCTTGCAGAGTCTCATTTGGCTTCTGGACCCTTGTCTTTAGTTGTGTCTGGTAGACCTGGCTCATGTACTTGTTACCATATCTCAAATCTAGGGCCTGTATCACTGTTAAGTAGTTTTGCTGTTTCGACTCCGGGATGTTCTGGAGGATTTCTAGGGCTTTACCTCGAAGCGAGAGAATTAGAGCAGTTGCTGCCTGTTGTTCGCTCCACCCATTGCTGAGAGCTGCCGCCTCAAACTGCCTCCTGTACATGGGCCACGATGTTTCTCCGTCAAAAGTCGGCGGCTTCAAGGTTCCATGAGGCTGCTGCACGATTGGCATATTTTCTTCCGGCCGATTTTGAACTGGGGACATTCCAGTAACTCCTCTTGGTTGAGTTCTGTCAGTCTGGCCCATCACCTGCTCTGTCAGTTCTCTATGTGTGATTTCTGTGCCTTTCATGATCATCTTCATTTGTTCTTTCAACCCTTCAACTTCTTTCCATCGTTTGTTCCAATCCTTTACATTTTCTGTTACATTTTCTACTTTACTGTTCACATTTTCTACTTTCCTGTCCACACTTTCTATTTGTTCGTTGATCAGTTCAATTTCCTCTTTTACATCGACTCTCATATTGTGAAACATACTTCGGAGGTCTTCTTTGTCTTCTAGTCGTCGTTTTTCGTCTTCTTCGCGTTGCTTCTTGAGTTCTTCTTTATCTTCAAGACGCCGTTGTTCGTCTTCTTTGCGTCGTCTTCTTTCATCTTCTTGTCGCCGTTGTTCGTCTTCTTCGCGTTGCCTCTTGAGGTCTTCTTTATCTTCTTGTCGTCTTCTCTCGTCTTCTTCGCGTTGTCTTTTCAGTAAGT
This sequence comes from Tillus elongatus, assembly GCA_964006375.1. NCBI lineage: Eukaryota > Metazoa > Arthropoda > Insecta > Coleoptera > Cleridae > Tillus > Tillus elongatus. Next base: position 144,096,858 of record OZ023266.1, read on the forward strand.
CCATCAACTCTTTGATTTCAGCCATCTTGTCGTAGTCAGTCGATCTAGTGTTTACCATTTACAGCTAGCTTAGTTGTCCACTTCTTCACTCACTTATCCCACTTCTGACACCAAATTGTTGCGTTTTCTCCGGGTTCTGGATAAGTGAGACTTTTAATTTTAACAAAACAACTTTATTTACACTCTAAATATGGATACAATAAAATTTCTAGAATGTCTCTCTCACAAAACACTTCATTTACTGGCCTTACAATTACTACTCTCAACAAAAGTCACTAATCTGGTACTACAGTCACTACTCTCTTAACACTTTACACTGCTTCTTCAAGTCACTACCACATTCTCTTACTGAACTGAACTAACTCGGGCTGGCTTGCTTTCGCTTTTATATACTCGCCGTACCTTCCCCTTCTTTCTGGAGCCTTCCATTCCAGAACGTTCCAGGACCTTCTTTTACTAGAAGGTTCTGTGAATACAGATCGGTCCCGTGTGTATACAGGGGAATGTATATACAGGATGATCCAAATGTGGTCACCACTCCTATGTTACACAAGAGGTGTTTCTCGAACTATAAGATCTCTCTGCGTATACAGGGTGTAAGGGTTCTCTGCGTATACGGGGTGTATATACAGGGTGTTCGGAATGTGCAGACCTCAGTTATCCGTTCCGACGGGGTACAAGTTGGTAACTTCGTTATTTCTGGTCCTAGAGGGTTGAGACTTCGCCTGAGGGGGGTCACCCCAGGCACCCCCAGGGGGGTGGGGAGGCGGTGTTGCCAGATTGTGCAAAAATTCCCAGATGTTGGGGAAATTCTGGAGATGTGGCAACACCGCACCTACGTCTATTGAAGTGCTTTGTAACAATATATATATATATATATATATATATATATATATATATATATATATATATATATATATATATATATATATATATATATATATATATATATATATATATATATAGGTATCACACCGATAACTCAAAAAATAATGGGCCGATTTTAATAAAATTTGGCACGTACTTTTCTTTTGTACATAGCTTGGATAAGTTCGTTAGTCAGGAAAATCGGACGAGGTTTTCCGAGAAAATTTTGAGTTTTCTTTCGAAAAAAATTCTTATCTCAAAAAGTAATTATCCGATTTTAATAAAATTTGGCATGTACCTTTCTTTTGTAAATAGCTTTGACAAGTTTGTTAGTCAGGAAAATCGGACGAAGTTTTCCGGGAAAATTTTGAGTTTTCATTCGAAAAAAATTTTTATCTCAAAGAATAATAAGCCGATTTTGATAAAATTTGGCACGTACCTTCCTTTTGTAAATGGCTTTAACAAGTTTGTTAATCAAAACAATCGGACGAGGTTTTCCGGGAAAATTTTGAGTTTTCATTTGAAAAAAAAAAATTTATCTTAAAAAATAAAAAATCTATGATAACCAAATTTAGTAGGTAGGTTTACGATATAAAAAGTAAACTATACACCAAAATTTAGATTTATATGTTACAAGAAAAAAAAGTTATAAAATATTTTGTGCCAGATCATTTCTATGAAAATTCACTACCATAACGCACTTGCTGCCTCCAGGCTTTTTCTTCTTGCACAAGCATGTCTATATCTGTTAAAAAGATTTATTTTCGCTCTCGCCTCACTATTTCTCTTCATTTCAACCAAACCTTATTAAAAAACATAATTCTTTAGCACATAAATTTTGACATTTCACATGACATTATTATACATACACACACACGCACACACACACACAGATATATATATATATATATATATATATATATATATATATATATATATATATATATATATATATATATATATATATATATATATATATATATATATATATATATATATATATATTTCCTGGTACTTTATATTGCATATTCGTCGTTACATGTGTTAATGGTACATTAAAAGACAACAGATGTAACGAATACTTATGTTGGTGATAACAATAATTATTGTTACAATAATAATAACTATTAAAAAACGAAACAACTTAATAACGACAAGATAACATTCAATATTCCGTAAAATATGAATTATATTATTAAGCTAAATGGCAAATTTCAGGATCTGTTCCAAAAAAATAGAGGACAGGATTTCTATGCTCTTTATATCTGTCCATTTACATTTTGAACACTGTACTTTATTAATAATTTTACGAATAAGAAAATATTCTTATAGGTTGAAATTTGGCATGGTAATTTTCAAGTGAAATATTTCTCTGCGTAAATGGATTTGGAGTTGAGTGACCTAGCTGTTATTTTGTCAGGAACTTTGCATAACTTTTATACTCGTCTTAAGCACAAAGAATAAAAATATCAAAGGGAAAGATGTAGAAAACACCCCATGTCTTGTTCCTAATTTCAAAGAAAAGACGTCTCACTTAACATTTTAACCCGCAGGTTGCTTTGATATATTATTTTTAGAGATGAAAATACATTAAAAAACATTTACTAATAAGGTGGTAAATACAGACCAAACCTCAAACGGATGAAGCGTATCTAAATTTCATCCTTGATTCATAACATTTAAATACAAGTTTAAACGTCTGATGAAACTTTAATTTATTTACCAGATAAGAAGGGCTATATCACACAAGAGAAAGTTTGTTATCCCAAAAACACTTGTACACATTTTAGAGTCTGCTAATTGGAGTGAAATATTAATTTTGTTACCAAACTTGTTGCTTTGCCTAACTCTTGCATTCCCCTACCATACAGTCCCTGACATAACAGTAGAAGATTATGATGTAGCATAACCCTTTTTAGTGAATTTTCTTAAAAAAATTGTGAATTTTCTTTAAAAAAATTAACTAATGAGGAGATCTCGACTATTGAGTTTTGAAAAAATTATTTTAAATGAGCGCTTTCTAGGCTACCTAGAACACATATATATACAGGGTGCTTCACGGTGAGTGGCCTATTAGACGTTTCTGGAGAACTACATCTATTTAAATTCTGAAAATGGGTATCCGCACGTTTTTGATACTGATCTTTCTAACTAAAATATTTTGAATTAGCCTGCACTTCCAGTTATGCCGGAAGTCGACACAAACTTTGGTTTTTTAAATGAAACACTCTGTATATTATTAGCTTTTTGAATTACAAGTTTAATTTAAGGGCCACTTGATGACAACATATTCGGGCTAGTTCGTACTGTTTCGGATTTATTCGCCATTTTGTAGAAAAAATTACGATTGGAGCGCTTTAGAAAAATTCCGATATCTTTAGAGGAAGGCAAGATAAAAACGTTCGGTTTTCGCTATCCCATAGAGCGTAAAAATTCATACATACTATTGTAAACACAATATGATTTCAAGACAATTGTTATTTATAAAATAAATTTGAATTTGAAAATTTTCAATCAGAGATAACTTGATTTTTTTAATAGAATAGTACCCATATGTCCCTAGCCTCTGATTCAACGTTAAATTCCCTATCTTCTAAGTATACATTACCCTATACCTATCTCTTATAGTTTTCTTTGAAAATTCATTTGCAAATATTAATCGTCAGCGGGGTGGCCCAACCTTCGACTACTTCTGCCTTCAATGAGTGTCTTATTTTAAAAGGGACATACAGTAACTTGCAGTTCCAACTGATTTCTTTTTTGATAACTTTCCGACCTATATGGCTAAAAAAGAAAAGTTTTTGAGGTATTTAGAAGTATTCAAAAACATAACACGGCATAATTTTTCCTTATACTGTAGTTGAACGTCAACGTTAAGGCAAATGTGCCATGATGAACAATTTATATTACATACTTCTCATTCTAAATTATTCGAAAAATGTCAATGTACTAATGTTCACAATTAACATGGAAAATCAGTATTCCAATGCAGATTATTTAAATTTATTTTACATCCATGGAGAATGTAACCGAATTATTAGTAGAACATGTAGAAGGTTTAATGAGTTAAATCCTAATCTGCCACCCATGAGTGAAAAGAAGTTTAGAAACATTGAGTCAAATTTCCTAGAATTTGTTACTTTTAAAGCACCCAAAGTTAATCCCAGTCCAGTGACTAGAGATGAAGATAACGAAGTAACTGGTTTATTTCGAAGCATATCCACATGCCTCTATTTACACTACAGTGAAGGACATGGGTATTACTTACTCCTCTGTAGAAAGAACCTTGTGGAAGCACAAAATCCACCACTATAAGTTTACTTTAGTGCAAGCTCTGCATCCAGAAGATGCTAGTAAAAGGGTCCAGTTTTGTTAAACGATGTTAATTCATATTCAAGGAGACAATGACTTTTTAAAAAAAAGTATATGAGCTGATGAATACAAATTTTCCCATGAAGGAGTTTTCAATAGACATAACAGTCACGTTTGGGCAAATCAAAACCCCACGCTATTAGGGAAAGAGTATTTTAAGTAAAATTTAGTTTCAATGTGTTTTTTTTTTATTGAAAGGTAATAACTTTTATTATCATATTTATGATAACTTCTAATCGTTACATGGAAATATCAAAAACAATAGTTAGATACTTTTTAGACAATTTACCATCAGAATATAGAACTTGTTGGTATCAATATGACGGAGCTCCTGCTCACTCTACACGAGAAATATCTAATACACTCGACGATCTATTTGAAGATAGATGGATTGGAAAGTGCGGTCCCTTGATATGGCCAGATCTTACCCCGCTTGATTTCCATCTTTGGGGAAAGATAAAAACCACAGTATATGAAACGCCCGTCAATTCACGTGAAGAATTAGAGATCAGAGTAAGAAGGGCGTTTGAAGAGTTAGATAGGAATGAGATTCTGTCAGCAACCACTAGCGGCATTACGACATGAATATTTAAATGTTTGAGTGTTAATCGACAACATTTTGAGCAGTTACTAGTTTAGGAGGTGTGGGTTGTTTTGCTACTCGTGTTCTAATAATACTTCGAGAATTTGTAAGTTTCTGTAAGGTAATAATATCACTGTTGTTATACTTAGATATTTTTTTTTATTTTTTTAATATATTTTAAATACATAATTTTCAAACACAGTAACAACATTTCTTCATTATAATTTTTAACTTGAACATGAAATATTTTTGTTTCTACTGTATTTTTTTGTTACGTACAAAAAAAAATGACATCTCCCCGCTAACAATTACTATTTTCAAATCAATTTTCTAAGAAAACTATAAGAGATAGGTATAGGGTAATGTATACATAAAAGATAGGGAATTTAACGCTGAATCAGATTCTGAGGACATATAGGTACCGTTCTATTTAAAAAAATCAAGTTATTTCTGATTGAAAATTTTCAAATTCAAATGTATGTTATAATTAACAGTTATCTTAAAATCGTATTGTGTTTATAGCAGTGTGTAGGAATTTTTACGCACTATGGGATTGTGAAAACCGCATGATTCTATCTTGCATGTCTTTAAAGATATCGGAATTTTTCTAAAGCGCTCTAATCGTAATTTTTTCTACAAAATGGCGAATAAATCCGAAACGGTACAAACTAGCCCAAATATTTTGTCATCAAGTGGCCCTTAAACTGAACGTGTAATTCAAAAAGCTGATAATATATAGGGTGTTTTATTTAAAAAAACAAAGTTTGTGTCGACTTCCGGTATAACCGGAAGTGCAGGCTAATTGAAAATATTTTAGTTAGAAAGATCAGTATCAAGAACTTGCGGATACCAATTTTCAGAATATAAATAGATGTAGTTCTCCAGAAACGTCTAATAGGCCACTCACCGTGAAGCACCCTGTATATATATATATATATATATATATATATATATATATATATATATATATATATATATATATATATATATATATATATATATATAGGGTGGCGCATTGAAAACGAAACAGACCAATTTGCGTCCAGAGAAATTTTTTTTAAGAAACGCTGAAACACGTCAATTTTAATATTGAGGGGGACATGTTTTGGTAATAACAACCCTTATATTTTAAATAGGGAACATGGGTCGGGTGTTACATCATTTGAAAGCTCTTTCTTTTCTGAATTCGACACACAAATTTTTTTGGAAGTTTTATCAACTGGTTTAAAAATTATTCACAGTTCAAGATCCAAAAACGCATTTCACGCATTCCGATAAAAAATGTGCTGATAGTCAATGTTTTGTTGGTTTGTATACAAAAAATTGACTATCGGAACATTTCTTATCTGAATGAGAGAAATGCGGTTTATTATTTCAGTTTATCGGTCGGTTTGATACTTGTGGAGAAGAAAGAGCTTGTTTTCTTACCCCAATATTTTGCAGGTGGATTGATCCCACCCTCGCTAACTAGTCGGCTTTGCTAATTAGCGTTGGAAGAAGAATATGTTGAAGATGTGGACTGCATGTGGACTGTATTTATAACTCTAGGGTCACTGGATTCCAGAAGGTTTCAATAATACACTTTTTTATATTTATATATGTTGTATTATTACTATATACACTTTGAACTTAACATTTATTTACAATTTGCGGTTTTACACTCGATTTAATGGGTTATTCAGGATATTTCACAATCTTATTAGCTACTTGCTATTGCATTTAACTGCGCGTATACTTTCTAATTTCGAATAAAACACTGACTTTTTACTGTAATACTGTACGAACGGAATTTCTGTAGGAATATTGGAGCTTGAGCTGAAGTGGCGTAATCACACCAGCGATGTTTAGGTAGAAGATCGGGATCTTAGAAGTCCCAAAAAGCGATGAAGATGATATTAGTTGTAGAACGGCACTGTAGAATTGAACTGGCTTAACACACGAGCGATGTTTAAGTGGAAGATTTGGAACTCGGAGTCCCAAGAATTTAAGAAGAGGAGATCGAACGTAGAACTGACCTGTACCTTGCGAAAGGCTTGCTAGGTGACGTGGTTGACATAACATAATGTCAGTAATACAGAATGGCCAACTAGGTAGAAACATTATTCCCAGTGAAGAAAATCCACTAGGTGCATCTAAAGAATGTCAAAGACAGCTAAAGCTATTTAAAATAAAGAACGTAACGGTATATAAGTATTCTTTGTATGGCATTGTTTATGCGTAAACCTAATGCGATACAGACGTCTAGAGGATAAGGATTACCAGCAAATTGGAAAATATTGTGAAATCCAGAGATAAATAATAACAGGTAGAAACTTAAAGGATAGTGCCACCTAATGAAAGTAAAGAGACAGGGGCGTACCAATTTGTTTCTCCAACAACTTGATAGTACTACTTGTTTAATGAACGACATCCGAACAGATATGTTAACAGAAAATACATTTTGGAGTTAGTTGTAAAGTTTCTACAAAATGGTTCAGTAGCCAACAAAAAACGGGATCCTGAACGTGAATTTCCGGTTAGAAATGAGACTGCTGAGATTGAAGTTTTAGGACAAATTGCTGCAGACCCAACTTTGAGCACGAGAAAATTGGCCACTGTTTCAAACATCAAAAGAAGAACTATTCAGCGAATAATGAAGCATCATAAATCTCACCCGTATAAAATTCATCTTGTACAACACCTGAATGAAGATGATTTTGATCGGCGGCTGGAGTTTTGTGAAGTTATGACTGCACGAATAGCTGATAACGCGAACTTTCTGTTCAATATCTGTTTTTCAGACCAGTGTACGTTTTTATTAAGCTCTACAGTCAATCGTCATAATTGTCGTTATTGGGCAGATAATAATCCAAGAAATTTTCACGATGTCCACACTCAAACTCCACAGAAATTGAATGTCTGCACTGACATTTTTGGAGACCGTTTAATCGGACCAATTTTTCTTGATGGCAATTTAAGTGGCGAAACGTACTTGGAGTTACTAGAAGATATAGTTTACCCTCTACTAATTGACATTGTTGAAAATGATGATCGCTATCAAGATAATCAATTAGTGTTTCAACAAGATACCTCTCTATTAGCGTATTTCTTTAATAAAAATTCTCTACAATAACGCGCTTGCTACGTCCAGACTTCTTCCTTTGTGGTTGTTGTTTTTCATTCTAAAAGCTTGGCGCTGAAAAGACCTAGCAATAAAGTGTACATTAGGGGGATGGCTTAAATTCACACTTGGTTAACGTTAGATTTATACAGATTTACACAAAAAGACTACACGTAAAAATAAAATTAAATTGGACGTGTGCTGTAAACAGAATGAAGACAAACGGATTTTTCTTGAATTAAGTAATATTTATTCCTAAAAGATTGTCGCAGATGGCAAAATGCTGAGAAAAATATGCAAGCATTATTCACGATAATGAAATTCGTAAGCGAACGGTATTGTCAGACGCCTTTTGCCAGTAATAACATATTTAATTTAAAATCATTCTGACAGCATTTTATTGATCAGAAATTTTAAGATTTCAAGGTGAAATAACGACAAACGTGTGTCACTAGTGCCCGACTGCGTTAATAATTTTATATGATGTCAACTCACCACCAAAAACTATGTTACCTTGCTGTCGCGGACAGGACCTGAGCAAGTATTTTAATTAGTGAATTTTCTTAAAGAAAAATCACTAATGGGGATATCCAGGCTTTTGAATTTTGAAATAATTTTTTCAATTGACCGCGAACTTAGCCCCCTAGAACCGATATCAAGGGCGAGTTTCAATTATATATATATATATATATATATATATATATATATATATATATATATATATATATATATATATATATATATATATATATATATATATATAACCAATCAGACAGCGGTAAACGATCAATAGAGGCTTAACACGCAGGCGCAGCGCACAGTCTCAGATATAGATCGCACAGAAACGATTACAGTCAGTAGCCTGCTGATAATGAACCGGGATGGTTCGAAACTGCAGTCCACGTAAACTAATAAAAATCACAAAACGTACAGCAAACACAGAAAGTGTATATTTAAAAGTGATTACAGTGTAGTGCAACATTCCAGTATATATATATATATATATATATATATATATATATATATATATATATATATATATATATATATATATATATATACAGTGTGGAACAGCCAAATGGAATAAATTCGATAACGGATAAATGAGGGCGTGTTGGGAAAAACGCTTGGACACGTCGATTTGTATTTTTAACTGCGCATCTTTTTCAAGAAAAAAAAATTATATAGGGTGCGTCATGTGACAGTGGCCAATACCAACTTTCTTATTTTAAATACAAGCCCCTGTATATTATTAATTTTTTGGATTCTTCAGAAAATTCTAGACATAATTCATGTACAATGTTCTATACCTATCTTCAACTGTTTCGGAAATATTAAGTATTTTCAGATTTATTACAAAAATTAACATTAAAAATAGAAAATTATTTTATTTCACAAATTCGCTACATTGCATTCAATACTTATTTCCCATTCAGCTCTTGATAAGGAGAAAGTAAACAAAAACCATTCCTGCGTTTCTTTTTACTGATATGAAATGAAACAAAAACAAAAACAGTTTTCTTTCTGTTCGTATAAAACTCGTAGCCTTAGCAACTTGTTGTCTGCCTGCATGACAGTAGTGATTAGTGTCAGTGCTATTGTCGTTTGAATTTCGTTAACTGTACGTAATAATACCAGAAAAATGGTTCATTTAACAGAAATGCACAAAATAACCATTCTACAAATGATTGGTTATGGAGATAACACACGGACACAGATGGAAGTGTCTCGCTTATTTCACGAAAAATTTCCAAATTTGCCGCCTGTATCCCAAGGAACAATTAGCAAAATAGAAAAGCAGTTTCGCGAGCTTGGTCATGTGAGACAGATAAAAAAAGTAGCTGCCAATGCAGTAAGTGATGATACGAAATTGGATATTACGCTTGAGTTTCAAGAAAACCCACATACTTCTGGTCGACAAGCAGCCCAACTATTCAACGTTAGCCACACAGCAATTTTTCGAACATTAAAGGAAAGTAAAATGCATCCCTATAAAATGATACCAACTCAGGAGCTCATGGAGGACGATTTCGATAGGAGAACGTATTTTTGTGAACAAATTATGGCAATGTTAGATAACAATGTGATCCAATTAGAAGATGTTTTGTTTTCTGATGAGAGCACATTTACACTTCACGGTCATGTTAATCGTCAAAATTGCCGCTATTGGTCTAATGAGAATTCTCATTGTATGAGAGAGGAACATACGCAATATCCTGAAAAAGTCAATGTTTGGGCAGGAATTGTTGGAAATCATATCGTAGGTCCCTTTTTCATTGATGGCAACTTGAATGGGGATAAATATTTAGAACTGCTCCAAAATAATGTCGTGCCAACTTTGACAAACTTATATCCAGATCCAGCAAACCCACAAGTTCCTGCCAATAAAATATGGTTTCAGCAAGATGGAGCACCGCCTCATTACCAAATCAATGTCCGGCAGTACCTGAACCAAATTTTTCCAAATCGGTGGATAGGGAGGCGCGGATCGATAGAATGGCCAGCACGATCTCCTGATCTGTCGCTATTAGACTACTTTTTGTGGGGATATGTCAAAAGTATTGTATACAAAACTAAGCCCCTCAACTTAGATGACTTAAAAAGACGAATCACGCTTGCGATTAGATCAGTCACGCCTGAGATGTTGAGTAATGTTAGAAGACATTTCTATACCAGATTAGCATGTTGCCAAGATGTTCGTGGCGAGCATTTTGAACATTTACTACATTGACATTAATTTTTTTTTGTTTTTTTAAATTATTAAGAAATAATCAGTATTTCTTATTAGAATTTGTGAAATAAAATAATTTTCTATTTTTAATGTTAATTTTTGTAATAAATCTGAAAATACTTAATATTTCCGAAACAGTTGAAGATAGGTATAGGACATTGTACATGAATTATGTCTAGAATTTTCTGAAGAATCCTAAAAATTAATAATATACAGGGGCTTGTATTTAAAATAAGAAAGTTGGTATTGGCCACTGTCACATGACGCACCCTATATAATTTTTTTTTCTTGAAAAAGATGCGCAGTTAAAAATACAAATCGACGTGTCCAAGCGTTTTTCCCAACACGCCCTCATTTATCCGTTATCGAATTTATTCCATTTGGCTGTTCCACACTGTATATATATATATATATATATATATATATATATATATATATATATATATATATATATATATATATATGTATATGTATCTATCACACCGATAACTCAAAAAATAATAGTTCGATTTTTATTAAATTTGGCACATACCTTTCCTTTGCAAGTGGCTTAGAAAGTTCGTTGGTCAGGAAAATTGGCCCAGATTTTCCCGGACAATTTTGTGTTTTCTTTCGAAATTATATCTCCGGAAATAACAAAGTAAGGGCAACCAAATTTAGTACTGTTGTTTCTGTCATAAAGAGTATCCTATGTAGCAAAGTTCAAATATCTATCTTGAAAGAAAAAAAATTTAGAGGTAAATTATTTTTTTATTAATTAAATCTGATTCAAGAAAGTTAAAACGTCAAAATTGATTGAGTACGAATGTGAGTGAATAAATACTACAAGAAATGACTAACAAACCCCTAGATATGTGCTTAAGTTGTTATTTTCCTTGATTTCGTTAAAATATGAGCAAAAAATCCATTGTAAATAAAAATGTTTTTTTTTTGTGAATTGTAAAACCTTGAACAATTAACATGTATTGTGAGATATACCTGCTAGTAAATACATGTTGAGCGTAGCTCAGTGGGCTAAGTCCCTGTACACCGGATAGTCGACTCCTACATGACGAGTTCTAATCCTAGTTAGTGACTTTACTTTTTATCCAATTTTTTTTAGTCTCATTTAACTTTATCGTTATCTAATCAGATTGTTGTTATTCCCATGAATTTTTAAGCGAGCTTTGGTATAAAAAATAATTTGTTAAAAAGAAGATGAAAGTTTTACGACTTAATTCAATTTGAATAGCATATCTGGTTGTTTGTTCTTGCCCTAACTTAGCGAGACTGTTCCATATTTTATACAGTCGTAGACTTTTCTCATGGCTTCACAAGTACTTGTTTTAGTGAAGCGCGCACTAGGCCCCCGAGAACCCATATCCTATATCATATATATATATATGTGTGTATATATATATATATATATATATATATATATATATATATATATATATATATATATATATATATATATATATATATATATATATATTGCATAATTTTTCATCGAAATATGATGCATGTTTGTAAAAAAAATCGAGACGCAATAAGTGCGTTTTGGTAGCTAATTTTCATTTAATGCTTCAAAATTCAATAACTCAATTTGCTATTAACCTAAGGTTCGTTGGCTAGGAAACGAGTTTTCTCGGAAACATTTATAGTTTATTTTCGGAAATTTTTTGTATATTTTCAAACAAGTTATTTTGATAAAATATGGTACATTGTTTCTACTATATAGGTTATACTGGTCACAACATTGATGCCTGCTTTTATTAAAGAGACATACTTGCTATTAAAAACATTTTTATGAAAATTCACTTCCACAACGCACTTGCTGCGTCCATACTTTTTTATTAATGAATTTTCTTTAAAAAAGTTCACTAATGAGGAGATATTGACTTTGGAAAAATTTGTTCAAATGAGCGCGAGCTATATATATATATATATATATATATATATATATATATATATATATATATATATATATATATATATATATATATATATATATATATATATATATATATATATATATATATATATATATATATATATATATATATATATATATATATATATATATATATATATATATATATATATATATATATATATATATATATATATATATATATATATAGCTCGCGCTCATTTGAACAAATTTTTCCAAAGTCAATATCTCCTCATTAGTGAACTTTTTTAAAGAAAATTCATTAATAAAAAAGTATGGACGCAGCAAGTGTATATATATATATATATATATCTGTGTGTACGATTACGATGAAATTTGCTGGGTACCTTCTTTTTGCAATTGGCGTGGACAAGTTCGTTAACCAGGAAAATTGGCACAGTTTTTTCCGAAAAATTTTGTGTTTTCTTTCGGAAAATGTTTATATTTCCAGAAATATCAATGTAAGAACAGCCAAATTTACGCACGCTGGTTTACGTGATAAGAAGTGAATTATGTGCTAAAATTCAGATGTATAGGGTGAAACAAAAAAGCTAGACGCATTTAAATAAAAAAATTGGATGTCACTGATGACCAGATAAACGCAAAAAGTACAAAATTTTGTGTGAATAACAAAATGCTATGTATGTTACAAAGACCAAGCTTTTTGGCGCAAAAGTGTCAAGAAATGCCAGAAAAATTACTTTGAAAATTTGATAAATTTATCTTTTAAAACGTCAAAGTTGTGGTTTAAAACGTTAAAATTGGCAACTTCTAGGCAAAGAACCTGAAGCTAATATGGGCTATATAGAGAAAATGTTGCAAGAATTGTGTTTTACAAGTCCTTAAGTTTCAGCTTCAACCGTCATTGTCCTTTATTTTACTAAAATGTTTCCAGATAATTAGTTTCAAATGGACCCTTTCTCTGATGCTTTGGCGGTATTTTTAGTTAAGTTTATGGTTTAACGGTCTATAATTTTTAGCTAATTTTCGTAGAAAAAAATCGTTAATGGCGAGACCGTGACTTTTGAGTTTTAACAAGATTTCTTAAAATGAGCGTAATCTAGACCCCTAGAATCCATATCCGGGTTTATTTTCAGTTTTTATCTGTTAATATATATATATATATATATATATATATATATATATATATATATATATATATATATATATATATATATATATATATATATATATATATATATATATATATATATATATATACAGGGTGACGAATTTCTACGGTAAAGCCCAATATAATTATTATTGCACAAGATACGAGAAAAAAAATATATACGATAATTATAAGGTATCTTGTATCATGTCTTTAAGAAAACAAATCGAGGCGCAGTAAGTGCATTTTGGCAGCGAATTTTGATTAAGCGCATCAAATTTCAGTAACTCAATTTGCTATTAACCCAAGGTTTGTTGGCTAGGAAACCAGTTATCTCGGAAACATTTTAAGTTTATTTTCGGCAATTTTTTTACATTTTTCAGCAATAAGTTATTTTGATAAAATATGGTACATCATTTCCACTATATAGGTTATACCGGTAACCAGATTGATGCCTGCTTGCATTAGGGAAATATATTCGCTATTAAAACATTTTTTAGGAAAATTCACTTCCATAACGCACTTGCTGCGTCCAGACTACTTTAAATGCACACCTTGTTCTTGTAGTTTCTTCCTGAGTCACATTTAAAAATCCTACATTTTCGCAATGTCCTGCTTGTTTAAAATCCAGCTTCATACATTTCAACACCCCATACGTATTTCTTCCTCAAGTCCATGTTGCAATATTTTTAATGAAAACTGTTACTGCTTATAAAATTATTTTGCGATTGCAATCCTTTGTATCTGTTTTTTGCTGTACTTACCATGATCTGTAATAATATATGCTTTAAAATGTCCTTTGGTTTGAAGGCAAACAACGAATTAAAGTTGTAATTAACTTAATGTATGTACGCTGTAAACAGCATCTGTACTGCAAACCGCTTTCTTTGATGAAATAAACTTCTCCTCTTATGGAATGAGAAACATACTACCGGGTTGAAGCTGCTTTAATTGGATGCTATATTTTCCAATAAGCTTGTTTATAAAATCAATATCATATCAAAACACACTGAGCTACGAGTATGTTTATATTCATTAAGCACCACATTCACAAGAGAAGATTCAGCTTCTGCAAATGAAATGTTTCGTTTCATTCAACTAATCAAGTGCTAATACAGATAATTGTATTGTCAGTTTTACACATTCATTTTGTGACCTTTTGCTTCTACAAATTGATACGATTTATAATTTATTGTCTCTGCACTGTTAACCCAACTAATGGTCTCGGTAGGATTTAGCTACGTCTTTTTAGTGATTTTCATTAAGAAAATTCACAAATAGAGAGGTATCGATGGTGAGACTTTCGGAAAATTTCTTAAGATTAGCGTGAACTGGGGGCTCTGGAACCCATTTCCAAGGTCAGTTAAAATGTTTATATATATATATATATATATATATATATATATATATATATATATATATATATACATACATATATATATATATATATATATATATATATATATATATATATATATATATATATATATATATATATATATATATATATATATATATATGTATGTATGTATCCAACCGATAACTCAAAAATACTTCACTGATTTGGACCAAATATGGGAATTACCCTTATTTTGCTATTGGCTTGGATGAGTTCGTTCATCAAATCTTGACGGCCAACTTTTCTTAATAAAGAATTAAAAAACATTTTTAAAACACAATATCTCTCAAATTGTCTAAGCGATTTAAACGAAAATTTACAACTTAAAAGAAAATATATTTACGTGGTTGTATACCAATTTTCAAGTTGTTTGGTCAAACTAAAGTAAAGTTTTCGAAATTAATAATAAAATAATCCCAGACATCACTTCAGATTATGTAATGCAATATCTACAATGCTGGACAAAGACAGATGACGTTATCTGTACTGCTATGTTATTTAAATAAATCGTAGATAAAAATCTAAATAATGGAAGTTATTACATGTCAGACTGGAGAGCATTGTAAGATATATGACAGGGATGCCATCTCGGTGCAAGGGCAGGTAGTATGTTGTCAAGACACCTCTCTAGTTTACACAAAATTTTATAGATAAAGCTGTGTACAATGCACAACAAAATAGTAAAATGTCAGCCCTGGACCATTTCTTTCATAATACCGGGACAAAGCTTGCGTCCATAAGCGCTAAATTTTAGCGTGCAAATGTATACTAATAAATAAAAAAAATCAATGAAAGTGATTCAATTTGTTTGAAAGCAATCTAGAACGACGTTTCATTATGTATAAAAATTAAGCTTCCCATTCTTCATGTTCAAAATATTGTATGTATTACCTAGTGAACTTACTGGTAGGTATTACGAAAGTGAAACAAAAATTATTTTAAGAAGCAATATACCTACCTCAAATTAATACAGTAAGTACTTATATCATCTAGTTAGGTACTACAAAGTACAACAGCCCGAGTTAAAATTTTATAATGTTTATGTTTAGGTTAAATTATTAAAATTTTAATTTCAAAATTTTCTATTTATATTTATTTCATTTTCAAAAAGTATAGATGCAGCAATGGTAGTTAAGTGCTGAAAAGAGTTCGAGTGAGTTATGGTAGCGAATTTCATAAAAATATTTCGAATTGTGGTAACACAATTTCCCATTAAACTAGAATGTTCAGTTTTGATACATAGTAAAACCTATATGAAAGCAGCGTGGATACTAAATTAAAAAATAACACGATCATTCAAGCGATTAATATGGAAAGATACTTACCTGCCACCTATAACTCCATAGATGCATTGCGTTTGTAAATAAAAATCAAATTTTCGGTAAATTTGCAGATTAGCACATGGGGGGTCTTTGAAAAAATATTTTCAGAAATATGCTTAGAACCCCTTCTGGGTGCCCAAACTACAAGAAGATTTTCTTGCCAACAGCTCACAAAAAAGCTACGGGACCAAGAGTGAACAGGGGTGCTGGGTGGAGAAGAATATAAGAGGAAAATGTGAGCGGAAGGTGTGAAATAAACAGCTTAGTTAGACCCCTTTAAGCTGCCTTACCCTATTTTGCAGCTATACATCCTTAGAATCCTGTTTACCACGCGCAGAACCTCTACATTCACCGCAGGTCCCGAAACTGTCTTGGGGGTTGCCCCAAAGGAATATTTATTGTTTACCTTGTTCTTGTTTATGCATTGTGGGTGATTGTAGGCATGCATAAGGGGAAAAAGCACCCCCGCGACGAAGCAGCGAACCAATATTTTCAATTTATGTTTAAATTGTTATCTCATTTCATTAAAAAAAAATTGTTCCAAGAATGACTTTGAGGTTGCCTTGTTTGTCAGTCTTACATAGTAAGCTGCAGTATTTTATCATTCTTAAAAAGTATGGATACAGCAACCGTAAATAAATGTTGGAAAGGGTCTAGGTGCAGCAAGTATATTATGGTAGAGAATTTTCGTAAAAATATTTTAAATCTAATAGCTCAATGAATTTCCCGTTAAGCTGGAATCTTCAATCTTGAACCATAGTAACACCTATATAAACGCACCGTGGGTACTAAATTCAAGAAATGACATAATGAGCTTCGCAAATAACTACAAATTTGTTTTTAAAAACCTTTTTGTTGTCTATTGTTTGCAAAAACTGGATGTGTTGACTACAACTAAACCATCCAAGCAATTAACAAGAAAAATACCTGCAATATTTATAATTTGATAGGTACATTCCCTTTGTAAATAATTAATTATTTCTGAAAAACTTTTGTAACTTTGATGAAAATTGCAACACAATTTTTTTAAAGGCACTTGCAGTACTTACATATTATATCTAAGACCAAATTTTAATTTTTTAGCTCCAAATAAAATATAAATTTTTTCAAATACTCGCTAACTGGGACTCTAAAACCGATCTCCAAGGGCCATCTAAATTTAAAGAATTAGTTTTAATAATATATCTTACTATAACGCACGCTGCGTCCTGAACTCTTTTGTTTTTGTGCTCATGCGATAGTAACTTGTCGTTTCATCGTTTAAATAAATTTCTCCCATGCGTGAATTATGTTTTTGTATATGATGAGGTCTTAACACATTTATGTATTTCGTTTCTATTTTGTAGCATTTCTTTGATTCCTCTTGCGGTTTGATTTGCAATGCAGTCAATACAAGTATGACGCTTTTCATGTCGTACCACTGTACTTAATTTATTTTACCTTCATCGCGAACTCGATATTGGAGAACCACGTTAATCACAACACGATCGTTACGACTAAGAATTTGGAGAACCACATTCATCACAATACGATCGTTAGGACTAAGAACTGTATTGTGATGAATTGGGTTATCAAAGTTGTACTTATCAGTGCTCAGCACTGGTTTCAAGCTTCAATCATTGCATTATGCACGGGAAGGTATTCTTGAATAATCGTACATAACCACAAATATATATTCCTCCTGGCAGTTTTTAAGTAAGACTGATTATAGCCATATGGGCCAACTCACAGGTGTATTGTTTCTTCATGTAAAATGACCTTTCGCATTGAGAAATTTTATTATTAAATACAACCCCATTTGAAGTGGCACATATAAGCCTTTAAGACGTTAGTGATTGGACTTACCCCTCACAAATTGCTTAAGTCATCAATGGTCAATACCACATGTTACTTTTGTGGAGCTGGGTAGTGTGTGTATGTGTGTTTTGTTTCTTTAACGTCGGTCTATTTCCGCGACTATGGCCAACCACCGACGCCAGGGAGCAGTTTCACCCCACTATCCTGGAAATTTGCCGAACCCCTGCCTTACTGTAAGGAGGATAGGGATCTTTAACGTGCCCAACATCGTATGGACACGGGACAGACGGATTTACGCCCCCTCCGAAGGGCGGAACGTGCAGATATTTAACTTGCTCAAATACAATGCCAGAACCGCTGTTGATGTTAACGTTACAGTATGTACTGAAAAAGTGAAAGGAGAACCCTGGCATGGAACCCAGTAACCTTCGGTTCACAGGCACACGTTCGTGCCCCTGAACTACCGAGGCTCTGAGCTGGGTAGTGGTAAGCATCTCTGACGAGATCGTGTCGGGGTAACGGAACTTTGATAGGGCGGTAAGACCTTTTTGTCTCCGGAGAGATATTTTTATCGTTAAAAACCTTAATATTTTATAAAAAAGCGATTCCTTGTTATAGTTAGGGCAGCAGAATTAACCTTAGTGGTTTTACACCAGTATATTTAGGCTTAGGAATATTTCAACCAAAAGATCAGAATCGAAATACCAAACAGTTTTTTTATTCTTTCACTGTTAATTTCATCGAATGACTTTTTTTTAATAATTCACAATTGTACAGTCACTAATAGTTTTAGAAATGTCGTCATCAATAAATTTTAGGGTAGTCTTCAATTTTACACAAATTTATTTCTGAAGAGTCTAGTGTGTCGTGCGTTTTAGTGAATTTTTATTCAGAAAATTCACTGATAGAGAGGTAACGATGGTGAGACTTTCGGAAATCTTTTTAAAGTAAGCGTAAATAAGGGGCTCTAGAACCCATATCAAAGATCCGTTTTCTTTTGTTTTTTTTTTAATTTATTTTTATTTCAACAACACACCATGAGGGCTTACAGCCTGAATACTGTCGTACCGTGGGTGTCGACAAGGAGGAAAGGGGCAGCATGTTAATTCTGGAGTTGAAGGTTTGGAGGTTCGGGGGACAAGTAATAACATATGCCGGCAAGGAATTCCAAAATTTGGAAGTCCTCGGGATAAAAGAGCGGGCATAACAAGATGTTCTATGTCTGGTGACCTGGACAGTAAATGGGTGCATTCGCTCTGTTCCCCTGGTAGATCTGTTGGGGGCAGCAGGTGGAGGAGCTATGGAAGAAAGCTCCTCTGAGCAGTGCCTGTGCAGATATCTATAAAAGACAGAGAGGTCACCAACGGCACGTCGGTGGGCAAGAGATGGAAGCCTTTGGGTAAGGGTAGGGACACCGAAGAGACGTATAGCTCTCTTCTGAATGGAGTCCAGGATAGCGAGTGTAGAAGCGGCAGCAGCACCCCAGATGTGGGAGCAGTATTCGAGGTTTGGTCTTATTTGTGAAGTATATAAGGTATAGAGATTAGCTGGTGTAAAATATTTGCGAGCCCGGAAGAGGAAACCTAATTTCTTAGCAGCCGCTTCTGCAATTGATGTGATATGTTGGTGCCAATTGAGAAATGCCAACAAGTTAAAAGGACTCAGTACTTTGAATAACTTGGTTGTGCATTGTGATGGGTCTAGGGCTCATGTATCTCTTATGAGAAAGAAAGCAAGACTGTGATTTGGTGGAGTGGAATTATACAAGTTTTCTACTTCCTCAGTCTAATATTTTTTGGAGTTGGAGATCCACGGGGACAGAACCCTCCATGAGTCTGCGATCCTCACCTAATTGGGCTAAAGAGACAGGCTTAGAATATTGTATATTTGAGTGGAGGGTGCTGTCGTCCGCGTAACTGTGAACTGGGTTGGATGTGCTAGAGAGGAGGTCATTGATGTGGAGAAGAAACAAAGTTTGAATTTTTATATGCTTATATATATATATATATATATATATATATATATATATATATATATATATATATATATATATATATATATATAAACCGTTTTCTGGATAGTACGCTATGAAATCCAATACCAGAAAACAAATGACAAAAAAAGTGTTCAAAAAGCAGTAGGCCATGAAGTCTAACAATAGACTTCTACTTTTGAGATAATTTTCCGTAATGATTCACGATAAAAAATAGGAGCCTTGAGTACACCAATGAATAATCCCATTATTACAACTGATATTTTACATTACAATATTATCCTAAAAAAGAAAGAAGTTCATGATAATTTAGACGAGTCTTGGTACCAACAAGACGATTGCCCAGATCACAATGCTAGGATCGTCAAAGAATTTTTGTACCAAAATTTTATTAATCGTGTCATTTGTAACAATGGAACGGTGCATTGGTGTGCTCGAAGTCCTGATATAACACCCATGGATTTTTATTTTTGGGGTACTCTGAAGAATGAACTGTAAAAATTCGATCCACCACAAAATATCGATGAATTACCAAACAGAATCACGGAAGCTATAAATCACATTAACGGAAACACCCTCACCAGAGTTTTCAGGCATGTTTCAAAAAGGTGTATAAAGTGCATTGAACGAAACTGTGGCCATATTGAACAATGTTAAATTAAATTAAAAATTAATTAAAATTAAAATTAAAAAAAAATAAAAGATTGCTCAAGCATGTTGTACATCATTGGAAATCTTTTTTTACAGGTTATCACATGAGCGAAAAATCCAATATGGGTGCTATAATAAAAACAAACGTTGATGCCTGTAGCTCAAAAACAAATGACAATCCAAAGTTGAGAATAGCACAAAAAGATTACTCTGTAAAAAGTCTCCTGATAATGTGCATGTCTTAAACATGTCAGATCAACGCCTACTTAGATATTGAAGAAAAAAGAAATCGACAAATTTTGTTTTTTAAAATAACTCGAAAACATAAAGAGGCAGGGCAAAATACAATTGATATTTGAAACGAGCATGAAATTCTACAAAACAATGCTAATTTAACGGTCTCCCTATATATAATCATATCGGAGATAGCAACACATTCCCATCTAGTTTGGGACCCACTATATATATATATATATATATATATATATATATATATATATATATATATATATATATATATATATATATATATATATATATATATATATATATATATATATATATTGTTTTTTTTTCTTTAACGTCGGCCTATTTCCCCGACTATGGCCAATCCCCGACGCCAGGGAGCAGTTTCACCTCACTATCCTGGAAATGTTGCCGAACCCCTGCCTTTCTGTAAGGAGGGTAGGGATATTTAACGTGCTTAACATCGTGTGAACACGGGATCGACGGCTTTACGTCCCCTCCGAAGGGCGGAACGTGCAGACATTCAACCTGCTCTAGTACAATGCCACAACCTCGGTTGATGTTATTTGTACAGTATGTGGTGAAAAAGTAAAAGGAGTACCCTGGGATCGAACCCAGTACCCTTCGGTTCAGAGGCACACGTTAATACCACTGAACCTTCGAGGCTCTTATATATGTATAAATTTATATATATATATATATATATATATATATATATATATATATATATATATATATATATATCACAACGCACATACTGCATCAGGAATTACCAATAATTGTCAGACTGTTTTATAAAATGAAGTTATTTTCGCAGTACAGCTTTTATTAAAAAATAATTAGAAATTCAATTGGAAGTTCTTCCTGGAAATCAATAATTCAATCAACTTTGTACAAGTGAAATCTGATAATCCTTTGTCTATCGAGACGAAAAGACTCTGGCCTCTTAGATATTGTAATCAATTGCAGACTTTCGCAGAGCAATGCCGGATTCCTTTTATTTTACCTTTTCAAGAATTTGATCATACTTCGGAATACGTCACTCGACTACTTTCTTTCAATTACTTTTTTTGCTTCGGGTGTTATTTCACATTAAGATTCGTTTTATATCTTAAAAAGGGGCTATATATCTGTGTATTAGCTGCTTTCTATCAAGGTTTTCATTAAATTGAGATAGAATTGTATGTTGTTTTTGCGTTTATACCTTAAGCAATTTTAATAGTATAAGATCTATAATAATTTTTTTTATCACAACTAATTAGATAAATCGCTGTTAAATAAAAGCATGGACGTTGGCCATAAAAATTTCTTGAAACTAGCATTGTAGTGTTTGTAACGTCAAATTAATTACTATTTAACTCATTACAGCAACAAGTATTTTACTCTATTGTCCATAGACACTTTTACTCATAGCTTAGGCAACGCTATATCTCTTTAATGCCATTCAGTTTATTAAATTAGGCACTGTTGGCTAAACTGCGTCGTGCACCTGGCTCTCGTTTAGAAGGTTTATAAACAGCGGACGTCTATTCCCACGGCCCCCTTTTAATTTGTTTCTGACTGCAAATAATAACTATGCAGTTTTAAGTGCCTCAACATCTTGCTCATGGGCTTTAAGAGGAATGTAGTAACAGTTTCAAGCAGAAGGCAATACACGTTTAAGAAGAATCCAATAAACCTTCAAGAACAGTGCTTCTAGAATAATGCAATCAATACACATTTGGAGGGATGTAGTAACGTTTTCAAGAAGAAGGCCATAATACACGTTTAAGAATAATTCAATAAACATATAATAAAAATGCTTCTAGAAGAATGCAATCAGTACACTTATAAAAGAATGCAGAACACGTTATGGAAAGAACATCAGAACAGCTCAATTTCTCAGAGATCGCTGAAATACCTGGGGCTCTGCAAAATGGCAAGCACCTACCCTCAGCCGCATAAGTTATCTACTCCGAGACTGGATGGGGCCCTAATAATTCCACGCTGACTTCTGTCCTGATCCTTCACTCATAAGATAAGTGTCACTACAGGCAACTGATCCATGCTTCACATGTTTTATATACCTTAATGGACTTTAATTAGCTTGCATTCGCTTAAGAAATCTTTTAAAATTTCATATATATATATATATATATATATATATATATATATATATATATATATATATATATATATATCTGTGTATATATATATAGATATATATATATATATATATATATATATATATATATATATATATATATATATATATATATATATATATATATATATATATATATATATATATATAATTGAAGGGAGGAGTAACAGTCGTTATACGTTAGCGTGCTAAAATTTGTATACTTCTAAGGGCAGTTGCGACCAAAAAGAGGGCTATATTTTAAAGAAAGTCACTCTGTACTAAAAACTCGATATTTTTCGCTCGGGGTCCCAAGCATCTTCAGGACAATATCTAGATTATGCATTAAATAACACTTACAGCACTGTAACTAATTACAAAAGCAAGGCCAAAGCATCAAAACAGAGAAAAATCTGCCACAAAGACATGCAAAAACCATCTTTAAATTACATGTAACTCCATGTGAACATTTCCACTTTTAAAACATTCAAAGCAAGTCATGAAAAAGTATAAAAAAGTGTCATTAAAGGTAAAAAACTAAAAAAGCTTTGAAAAATTCGCGTGTAACAAAATGGACATCTAACCCAATTTTTTCAAGTTAGAATGTTGGCCATAGATATAAGGGACAACTGCAAAATTAAGAGACCATCATTGATCATAGACTATTATTTATTACTATATTGATGAATCACATTATATATTTTCTTATTCTAAATTATAGAACCGGCCAACACAGAGGCGACATCAGACTTATCAAATAGTATTACATAACTATATATGTTACTTAAATTTTGAATATCTGCTTTTGAGTTCATAGTGTCATTTTCAAGAATATAACACATTTTAAGAAGAGAACGTTTTTTTAAATTGTTTTCCCTATCCAATATTTTTACATTTTCAAAATCCATGTTGTGACCCAAGGTTGTCACATGATGCGCCAATGCACATCTATCAGGTCTAAGTCTGGCTAATCCTCCTACCAACAGACTGTCAGGTCTGACCTATATAAGAAAGAGAACAATTTTTACAGTCCAACTTGTAGACCACATCACGTTGTTTATACACCAAAATTTTGTCCTTATTGTAAGTGAAAAAGTTCTTGTTGGTCAGAACATTGTATTTAGCCACTTTAATGTCTGTAAAATCTTTGAAAAGTTTCAACAGTCTGTACGTTAGTCCACCGATGTAAGGCAACACCGCATATTTGACGTTAAATCTTGGGTCAGAGGTATCCCTCCTACCTTGTAAGGGCGGGGGAGGCCTAGTAGCTGCTCGGTGAGGTGCATTTTCAGATGGAACGTTGAAAAGTAACTTTATCATGTAACTTCTTTCATTGGCATTCTTCACCATCATATCTGCAAAACGACATAGAGCTCCATGCTGGAAAAATAGATCAGACCTCACTGTCTGTTGGTAGGAGGATTAGCCAGCATAGGAGCGACTCCAGACTTAGACCTGATAGATTTGCGTTGGCGCATTATGTGTCAACTTTGTTTGGGTCACAACATGAATTTTGAAAATGTAAAAATGTTGGATAGGGGAAACAATTTAAAAAAAACGTTCTCTTCTTGAAATGTGTCATATTTTTGAAAATGACACTATGAACTCAAAAGCAGACATTCAAAATTTAAGTAACATATATAGTTATGTAATACTATTTGATAGGTCTGATGGCGCCTCTGTGTTGGCCGGTTCGATAAGTAAAATTTGCATAGTCAAATTGACGATTTTATGTAAATATCTACGCAAGCTCCTGACGCAAAAAAAATCTTTAATTAGGAATTTTTTTTACATTTAGTTAAAAATTCCATATGTGATTAAGGTCTTGAAAATTATTACAATATAAGCTTATCAAATTGTCACAGCAAGCACACGATAATCTGACCTGCCGACATTATCTTAAAAGCAACGTTTTCTCATAGTTATATCTGTATAAATTGCCATGTGACAAAAACTCAGGAATTACCCTTTAACATTTCGCAGAGATAGTTTCGGAGTAATTTGTACTTGACATCCCTGTTTTGTCACCAACCGTTAGTTATGGTTCTTCTTGTAAGGACTAAATAACGTACCTTTACCACTGTGTAACGCTGTCCCTTCTCGAGTCTCTCATATACTTTGGTGAGCTGTTGGGGCGAGTTTGGAACACACATCATCATTACAGTTACAGTATGGTCGACTATAAATAAGATAACTTTGCCTAAACTATCCGAATACATTGTGTTCAAAGGCAGCGGAACATCGTCATTACAAACAGACATTAGACACCCGAGCAATTAGCAAATATTAATCAATGTTGTACGTAAATGCAGAGCGGCAATATTCTCAATTTTGCAGAAGCTGCTTGGATAATTATTTTACTGAATAATATTAATTATTATTATTATTTTTATTACTTATTGTATATAGAATAGTCCAAAATTAATAATACACAGAGCAGCAGTAGATTAAAGAGTGCTATTTTAGCAAGATCTTACGGCTTTTGAATTTAGAAAAATATATTTAAATAAGCGCGAACTATGCCCCCTAGAACACATTACGGAAGTCAGTTTCAACTTTTATATGTTTATATCAACGACCGCAGAGTCCAAAGTGTGCATTTTTTCCTAAACCATTTATTAAATAATTAAATTATTAGACATCACTTAGTCCTAAATATTTTCTCCGAATATTACTTTATAACATTATTTTATCAACCCCAATATTTTACTTCCAATAATGCCTTTAGAGTCTATATAGGTAAAGCTAATTTGCAATTTAGTATATTTTTTATTTCAACAACACTCCACGAGGGCACACAGCCTAATTACTATCATACCGTGGGTGTCGACAAGGAGGAAAGAGGCAACCTCTTAATTCCGGACTTGAAGGTTTGGAGGTTCGGAGAGAAGGAAAAACATGTGTCGGCAAGGAATTTCACAACTAGGGAGTCCTGGGGACAAAAGAGCGGGCATAACAAATTATTCTATGTCAGGTGACCTGGACAGTAAGAGGATGCATTCGCTATGATCCCCTGGTAGATCTGTTGGGGGCAGCAGGTGGATGAACTATGGAAACCAGGTCCTCTGAGCAGTTTGCGTGCAGATATCTATAAAAGAGAGAGAGAGAGCACATCGGTGGGAAAGGGATGGCAGCCTTTGGGTGAGGGTTGGGTCACCGATGAGATATATAGCTCTCTTCTGAATGGTATCCAGGATAGCGAGTGTAGAAGCGGCAGCGGCACCCCAGATATGGGAGCAGCATTCGAAGTTTGGCCTTATTTGTGAAGTATATAAGGTATGGAGATTAGCCGGTGAAAAGTATTTGCGAACGCGGAAGAGGAAACTTAATTTCTTAGCAGCCGCTTCTGAAATTGATGCGACATGTTGGTGCCAATTGAGATTTATATCCACAAAAATGCCAACAAGTGAAAAGGACTCATTACTTTGGAAAACTTGGTTGTTCAATGTGATGGGTCTAGGGCTGGTGTATCTCTTATGAGATATAAAGCGAGACTGAGACTTTGTGTAGTTGAATTGTACAACATTTCTACTTTTGGAGATCCACAGAGACAGAACCTTCCATTAGTCTGCGATCCTCATCTTTGGGCTAAAGAGACAGGCTTAGAATATTGTATATTTGGAAGGTGCTGTCGTCCGTGTAACTGTAAACTGGGTTGGATGTGCTAGAGAGGAGGTCGTTGATGTGGAGAAGAAACATAATAGGGGCTAAAGCTGAACCTTGAAGGACTCGTGCATTAATTCGATACCGTTCAGAGGAATGGCCATCCACGACAACAGAAATGCTCCGGTTGGAGAGGAAATTTGCTGTCCAGGTACATAGTTTTGGTGGTAGGCCATAGGCCGGAAGTTTATTAAGCAGCTCTGCGTGCCAGACCTGCTCGAATGCTTTGGATATGCCTAGAGCGACAATCTGGGATTCACCGTGTAGTTCCATAAACATGTTCCAAGAATGGGTGACAAAGGAAAGGAAGTCGGCAGTTGATCTGCGCTGACGGAATCCATACTGCCTGTCGTGGATTAGACTGTGTTTTTCAAGAAATTTTAGTAGTTCGGTGTTTATATACTTATCTATCACTTTAGAGACGACTGAAAGGAGAGAAATAGGCCTGTAGTTGCTCGGAAGCGCTTTATCTTGGGAACGGGTTGTAGTCGAGCAGTTTTTCAGTTGCTAGGGAATATGCCTCTATTGTAAGATGTCTAAAACAGACGAGTCAGGGCAGGAACAAATTCTGGTGCGCATTTTTTGAAAACAATGGCTGGGATCCCGTCAAGGCCAGAGGCTGTCCTGGTATCAAGAGAAGAGAGCATCTTTCGTACCTTTTTAGTTTGAATAATGATATCCGTCATTTTATGCGCGACAGTGGGGACTGTTGGTGGTTGAAAATTTGGATGTGGCTTGCGAGTAGAATTGCCGGGGAACAACGAGGCAAAAAGTTCAGCCTTGCCCAAGGCGGTAGAAACAATTTCATCCCCTGAAACAAGAGGTGGGTGCAGAAATTATTCCAAATAGATTTAGCAAGAGTCCAGAAGGGTTTCCTGCCGTTGGATCTTGAGAGGACTTTGTTTTTGATGTGGTTATTAAACGAGTTTTTTTTGCATCAGAATGCGCATATAGCGGTTTCTTGCATCGTTAAATGCTTGACGGTTTTCTTGACTGGGATTGTGTAGAAGTGCTTTGGGAGCTTTGACCTTTCCAAGTCTGGCCTTGTCACAGGATTTAGAGGACCAGGGCTTTTGAGTGGCTGAAGAGGTTTTCTGTGTACATGGAATAAATAGTTCCATGCCCGCCTGGATAATTTCGGTGGCGTTTTGTGCGATATCAGAGGGGTCAGGATGAGAGAAGCAGACAAACGCCCATGGAAATGAGTATTAGCGTGACAGCATCTAGTTAGTATACATATGTTTAAAGTCATCTGTGACTTGAGATTGGTTAAAAAACCTATCGTGTGTCATCCCATGACAATACATTTTGTATTTGATTGGGTATTATTTGTAAATTTATAAACTGCTGATTTCCACAATGTAGGTATACCCTTTATTTTATCAACTTTCCACGGGTTTCCGCAATTGAGATATGTTGGTATTTGTTTGCAATAAAGGGTATATGGTGCAAATGGTTCATAAATTAGATAGGTTGGCTGGTAACTCTGAGGACGGAGAGACGCAAGAGGAGGGTTAGACATCATGTGTATTCCCAATGCATATAACGCCTATTTTATATTAAGTTTTTGTGTATTAAATAACATTCGCAGAAATTAGTGTAACTTTGATTTAAAAAAATTAAATACGAACAGTTAGGGATTTATTTCATGTTTATTTTGTACGAAATAGCAGTTAAATCGAAACTGTTGTCTTATTTTTTGAGGTGTTGTGTTGTAAACATAACTACACAGTAAATCAACGGTATTACGAACTGAACATTATTTATTCAAGATAATTGTTATATTCAACAATTCAACTCTAAAAACACAATGAAAAGTGGATATAAACTTTCCATATTTTTTAATAAAAGGAGTAAAAATTAAAGTGTTAGATACAATTGCACATATGCTCAGGGAGGGTTTTTATGAAAAAAATCAGAAATATGCCTACAAACCCCCTTGTATTCATAAATAACACCAAAAAAATTGTGCAAACAACAGCCAAATATCAGGAGTAAATAGCGGGTCTTGGCGGGGAAGAAGTTAAGAAGGAAGTATAAACGAATAATGCGAAAAAACAGCTTCGCCATACCTACATAACCTACATAACTTACCATTGTCCCATTTTCCAGCTACACCTTCTTAAAATCTTGTTTATCCCGCACAGATCAGGTCCAGAAACGTTTGGGGGATGCCCCTAAGAAATTTTTCTTGTGTTTTATGCATTGAGGGTAGTTGTAAGCATGCTGAATGGGGAAATAACCCCCTCGTGTTTGGAGAACGACTCGGCCAGCATGGGATGGGGGTGGGGGTGAGTGCTTTGCCCTGAGGGTTTTCCTTCCCTTACTCCATGCGTACAACCAACCTTAATGCGTAAACCAAAAGAAAAATTTCTTGGGAGCAACATCTAAGAAAGTTACTGGACCTGAGGCGAATAGGGGTTCTGCGCGAGGTAAACATGACTTTAAGGAGGTGTAGCTGCAAAATGGAATAAAGGCAGCTTATATAGATCCGGGTAAGCTGTTTTTTTAATTTTTCGTTTCTTCTTCCATGCCCCTATTCACTCCTGGTCCCATGGTTTTTTGGAGGTTGGTTGCAAGATTTTTGCTTCTGGTTTATGCAGCCAAGGTGCGTTATAAGCACGTTTTTAAGAAAATGTTCTAAAAGCCCTCCGTGAGCTCATCTGAAAATTGACCAAGTATTATTATATATTATTAATTTTATTGGGCTAGCAGCATTTACCATTATTTTAAAATTAAATATAAAATGTTTGAGTTTTTGCTTAGAAAATGATTGTAAAAATTATAAATCTAGTATTTTACATGGTTAAAGTACAATGCTTGACAGACACAGTAGTTATCTGCCATACATAGATTGATTCATACAACAGGCATAAATCACACATCAACGGTAACAAAACCATATAAATAACAGGCATAAAACATACTACTCGAACTGACAATTGTGAAATTTCGGTCACAAATATGACAAACGACATGAAATTAAAAATTTTCCAAGTGGCTGTTTTTAGCTGAGGGACTCAATCAATTTTTAAAGTACATTATATTTGTAGCTTGACACACGACCCCAATTACAGTTTTAAACTAAAAGTGTAGCATAATATAGTGAAAATGTAAACAAAATCAAGTCACGTCCCTATAAAAGTGATTTTAAAACAGTTTGTTCTTTTATCATTAAACTTAAACATAAGACGTCATCTAAGATCGAAACACTCGTTAAATGTGTATCAAGTGATAATTCTATTAATTCTGTAATAGTTTATTACGTTTACTTTTAATATAATATAAAATATCTCACGGCATGGATTCGGCGTCAAGTATCAGTTGAACAATGCTTTAGTTAACGTATCCCAGCTGGCTCAGTGACCGTATGCTTGTCTTCTACGCAGAAGGTTCCGAGATCAATTACAGGTCGAGGAATGTAGCGTTCTTTTTAGTGAATTTTCTTTTAAAAATCACTAATGAGGAGAACTCTACTTTTGAATTTTGAAAAAATTTCTTTAATTGACCGCGAACTAGGCACCCTAGAACGTACACCCAGGTCAGTTTTAATTTATATATATATATATATATATATATATATATATATATATATATATATATATATATATATATATATATATATATAATCATCATCATCATCATCATCATCATCATCAATCAGCCCTCCGCGTCCACTGCTGGACATAGGCCTCCCCTAGTTGAGTCCATTCTTTTCTGTCTTGAGCGCTACGAATCCAGTTTTTTGTAATTTTTGTAATGCCGTCTGTCCAGCGAGTTGGTGGTCTTCCTCTGTCTCTTTTATCGGATGGGTCTCCATTTAAGTAATCGTTTTGTCCACCTGTCATCTTGCATGCGAGCCACATGTCCCGTCTACTTCCACTTGATTTTTGCCACATGTACGACCACATCAGTCACTCCTGTTCTTCTGCGTAATTCTTAATTTCTAACGTGGTCACCTAACAAAACGCCAAGCATCGACCTCTCCAGTTTGCGCTGTGCTTCTTTTAGTTTCTTAGCAGAAACGTTGGTAAGGGTTAGTGTTTCGGCGCCGTAGTTCATAATCGGTAGAACACATTGGTTGAAAACTTTTCTTTTCAAGCATATTGCAAGGTCGCCTCTGAAAACGTCTCCAAGTTTGCCGTAAGCCTCCCACTATATATATATATATATATATATATATATATATATATATATATATATATATATATATATATATATATATATATATATAAAGGGTGAACAATTTACCAAAACTTAGGTCTGTAAGTTTAAAGACAAAAAAGTTTTTAAAGCATTTAAAGAAAAAAAATTGTGGTTTTCCTCAAAACGTAAAAAGTCGCGATTTTAACGTCAAAATTGGCAACATTTAGGCAAGGAACCTGAAAGAAATACGGATTGTGTAAAGACTGTTCTGCAAACCCTTAAATTTTAGCTTCAAACATCATTGCCCTTCATTTTACTAAAATATTTACAGAAAATTCATTTCAAATAGACCCTTTCTCTGATGCTTTGGCTGTAGTTTTAATTAGGTTTATGGTTTAACGGTCTGTAATATTTAGCTAAGTTTCGTAGAAAATATTCGTTAATGAGGAAACCGCGGCTTTTGAATTCTGAAAGGGTTTCTTCAAATGAGTGCCAACTAGGCCCCCTAGGATCGATATCTGGGCTTACTTTCTGTTTACATATATACAGGGTGACTCATTTCTACGATAAAGCTCAATATAATTGTTATTATGCAAGATACGAGAAAAAATTGTAGACATTACCTATAGGGTGTCTTGAGCTGCATCTTATAAAATTATTTTGACAATCACAGGATAAAATTATTTTGACAATCATAGGTGGCCAATAAGTCGTTGGTGATACCTACAATTATTTTTTTTAACATTCCTTACTGCATTTTTGAAAATTTCATTGAAACATGATGCATGCTTGTAAAAAATCGAGACGCAGTAAGTGCATTTTGGTAGCGAGTTTTCATTAAACGCTTTAAAATTCAATAATGCAATTTGCTATTAACTTAAGGTTCGTCAGCTAGGAAACGGGTTTTCTCGGACACGATTTAAGTTTAATTTCGGAAATTTTTTGGACATTTTCGAACAAGTTATTTTGATAAAATATGGTACGTTGTTTCTACTATATAGGTTATACCGGTGACCAAATTGATGCCTGCTTGAATTAAAGAAACATATTTGCTATTAAAAACATTTATATAAAAATTCGCTTCTATAACGCACTTGCTGCGTCCAGACTTGTTTTTTCACTTTGACATTTGGGGAAACAGTAGTGTACAGATTTCATACATACAGACCTCATTTTTGTTAAAAACGCCCGAATAACTTTGTTACCTTTGAGTCTAAAATTACAACTTTTAGCAGACATTTTGTCATTCTTGATATTGAATTTTTATTAAGAAAATTCACTAACAAAAAATTTGGTTTTAAAAAGCTTTTTTAGCTGTTAAAAAAACCGGTTTGATTATGTTAACTAAAACGAAATCATTCAGGCGATTAATAAGGAAAAATAACTGCTGTTTATGATTTGACAGATACTTTACTTCTCTAAATATGGATTAAGTTTTTTTCTGAAAAGCTTTTGTCGCTTTAATGAAATTTTTAATACAAGTTTCTTTTAAAGAGAGCTGTATATAAAATTGAGTTTTGGGCATTTTTCCAAAAGCAGTTATACCACTTTTTTTTGATAGTAGTAAGATATCGATAACATTTTCGAAAGAACTCCTCTAATGTGGGCGTACTAGGACCTCTAAAATCGATCTTCAAGATATCTGTAAGTTTTAAGTATTAATTTTTGTAATATGCAGTATAACAATAGTGTGCAATTCTTAGGAAAATTCACTACTATAATACACTTGCTGCCTCCCGAAATTTTTAAACTTCCATAATTCAACTCCCTATACATTTCTGAAAAGTTCAAATAGCAATATATAGGGTGAGGATTTTAAAGTGCAACAATCGGATATTTGAAAAACCGCTTCCAGTATTTTGCAAAAAAAAATATGGTGAGGTGGTAGATTAGGGGACATATTTTAAAATATTTTTACCACTCCTCCTCATTTTGAAGGGCCAATGTCAGGTTATAGATATCAAATGGAATGGTGTTTTTCTCCGTGAAGAACTGCCTACGCACGTAGAATCTCGTTTGTAGTGGCTCTGTTGGTTGTATACTTATGAATTTTCCAATAAATACAATTTTTTTGAAGGTCACCGAAATGGAGAGATGTAGAATAATTTTTAGGCACAATTTACCTCAAACTCTGAACAACTTATTAAATCAACAAGAAGGGGTGTCGTTTTAGCAAGACTCTAAATGACATCATTGGAGCTGGTGGTGGCCCGGTCAACTGACCCGCAATCTCTCCTGATCCCGCGCATTTATTTTTTGTCTTTCGGGGATTTATTTACAAAAATCATCGCTAGAACACCAAATACATCAGAAAATATGAGAGACCGGATTAGACAAGTATGTGCGTTAGTAACCCTCGAACTGTTGAATAATGTGCGCTACTCTTGCCAAAAAAGTATTTTTAAATGTTTGGAAGTTCTACATGACAATTCTAAAAGTATTCGTTTTTACCTTTCGGACAAGTTGTCAGACTACTGAAATACAAGGGATACCTGAAAATGCAATATCTTAAATATCGCTCTGTAGCTCGGAGACAAAGATGGCTATGAAAATTTTGTTTGCGGCATCTTCCGTGTCACAAAAAAGTAGCCAAGGCTTGTGAAAACGCAAGATTCTATCGTTACTAATAACCGAGATACCAAAATGGGACACCTGTACAATCACACTATAAGCTACAAATGAAACACATCTTATGTTAAAAGCAGTTAGTGTTGAAAAGAAAATTAAATGCATTTGTATATATTGTTTTTGTTATGTTTCATTAAGAATCATATTTCATTTTGACAGAAGAATGCCAAAGGAATAATTGTTTTCCTCATTATTTTGACTCCGAGAATTTACTCATACGGCCATGGACTTTGTTTCATGAGCAGAGTAACTTTTATCTTCTGTACAACTTTAATAAAAATGCTATATTTTTAGCGAATTAAAAAAAAAATTCGCTAATGAGGAGATCTCTGTTTATATATATATATATATATATATATATATATATATATATATATATATATATATATATATATATATATATATATCCGATAGACTCAAAAACTAATGGACCGATCTTGATCAAATTTGGTGAGTACCTTCCTTTTACAAGTGGCTTGGACAAGTTCGTTATCCAGGAAAATCAAACCAGGTTTTCCTGAAAAATTTTGCCTGGAACACCCCAACACCCCCACCCCCCCTACATCCAGTAGGGGTGCTGGGCGGGGTAGGTAGTAAAAAGGAAATATGAGCAGAAAATTCGAATAAAGCGGGCTTGAAAGCTGTCTTTTTCACATCTTGAAGCCATATCCCCCTTAAATCCTGCCTACCCACGCAACACTCCTATTCACTCCCAGTCCCATAACTTCCTTGGGGGGTGTGAACAAGAAATTTTTCTTCTGGTTTGTGCATACAGGTTGGGTCCTAGTAATGTTTCTGAAAACAATTTGTTAAAAAGCGTTCCGGAGCTAATCTGCAAATTTACCAAATTTTCATTAAATCCTTCGAATTTCAATAACTCAATTTGCTATTAACGTAAGCTTTGTTGGTTAGAAAACCAACATTTAAGTTTATTTTCGGAGAATTTTTGTATATTTTCAAACTATAAGTAATTTTGATAAAATATAGTACATTGTTTCTACTACATAGGCTATACCGGTAATCAGATTGATGCCTGCTCGCATTTGCTATTAAACACATTTTTATGGAAATTCACTTCCATAACACATTTGCTGCATCTAGACTTTTGGAAAATGTTTATATATTTTCAAACAATAAATTTATTTCGATGAAATATGGTACATTGTTTCTACTATATAGACAACCAAGTTTGATGCCTGCTTTCATCAAAGAAAGACATTTGCTATTAAAAATATTTTAAAGAAAATTCGCTACCATAACGCACTTTCTGCGTCCAGAGATTTTTGTCAATAAATCTAGGTTTAATAAAAATATTTTGTTGAAATACATGATATATACCACATCTGTGTATTTTTTTTCATGCAATATAAATAACTGCTAAAATATAACGAGTTTACCCGATGTGAGATACATTGCCAGCTCTCGTTGAAATTAAAAATTCTGGACGCAGCAAGTGCGTTATGGTAGTGAATTTTTATAAAAATGATTTCTCGAATAAAATGTTCGAAAGTCTCAATATTGTAATGTTGTGATCTCGTCACAATCGAAATTTCCTATGCAAATTCAGTAAAAAGTATTTTCAATGAAAATTTAAGAAAAAAATTATAAGAATGTGCACTGCATTGTTTCCAAAAAACAAAAATATATATGAAAATTCGCTAAAAATAGTATTTTTGCAAAGTTTGGTTAAAAAAAATGTACGTAAAATTGTGATGAAAATGCTTTTAACAAAAATTATCAACAGTTTTTTTCCAAGAAAATTTTATAACATTATTTTTTACGCATTTCAGTGAAACAAATGTTCCATCAAAACTTGGATAAATATTCTCTCACAAAATTTAAATTTACATTTTCTTCTTACAAGAAACAATATGATAAACTGTACTGTGCTCATCGGCCAAAGATAAGAAACAGTGAAATTAAAATTTATACAATGTTTTTAACTTCAGATATACCTTTTGTTGAATAAAAGAGATGAAATTTGATAGATAGTGTTACACTTGTGGTACAAACCCTGAACAATATTTCATTAAAATAACTGTACTGTTAAAAAATATTGTTCCAAAAACACTGGTTTTCTTGACCAATAGAGAAATTCAAGTAATTTACATAAAAACTACACTTGGCAAGTTACAAGTATTCACAAAATACGTTTAAAAAAAGAAAAAAATAGACAAAAACATACAAAAAATCCATTTCACAAAAATTACCGCCTTTTTGAATAAAACTGGCTTAAGTAATGTTACACGAACTGCATATATAAGTCGTTTTACAAAAATCAGCTAAAAACGTTTTTACACGACAATTTGCTAAACCAATTGCTTTCGCGAAAATTCTATAATGAAATGAAAATTCTAGAATACAATTTTCCATATAAGTTTACAAGCTTCCTATATCCATACATACATACGTATATATATATATATATATATATATATATATATATATATATATATATATATATATATACATATATATATATATATATATATATATATATATATATATATATATATATATATATATATATATATATATATATATATATATACAAACAGTAATAAAGGTTTACAAAATAGGAAGAATTCTTTACCTTCTTTCCGCATGAGCAAGAGCGTCCATGCCAGAAGTAGAAGGCACTGGAGACCTTAAAACTGATGGATACGCTGCTTTTTTTAATACCCTTCTTCCAGTTGGGTAAATAATAAAAGAGTCTTCATTAAAGTGCTGAGAACATAAATAAGAATATTTCGGCAGCGTATCCGTTTTTATACTTAAGGCTGCGCATCATTTTTCTCTCATTTCTTTAATAGATGGAAATCTAAAAATAGTGCCAAACTGACGTGCCGCCGCTGAAAATAGCAAACAGCAAGGTACTTACGTATGCAGAGACACCGTTGCCACATCCCCAGGTAATCTTCTACAAACAATACGCCTTTTCACCATTTTGCCACAACAAAACTCAAAATCTTTATTGCCAATCAAGGTAACACATAAAAATAAACTCTCAGTATACTTGCATACTATTCACAGACAAATACAAGCCACAACTGAGGATTAATAAAAATCTAGATACTTCACATGCAGCAGGAAAACGATTTAAAATAATGGGCTGAGTTGTCTGGTTATATTTACATAAAGAAGGAGAAACCAAGGAAAATATATGTTAGTACATCTTTACATTCATAAATAAGCCCTAATGAAAGTGTAATGTCTTAAGTGACAGAAAAGTAATAAATTTGTCATCCTCAATGACTTCCTTGTCATCATATTCGGCGATTTAAGGATGAATTATTACATAGCGGCAACGCGTTAGCCACCACCCAATCAGAGCAGAGGACCGATGTAAACATAGAGTCCCTTGAATGTTGGCTTCAAACAATTCGGCTGTGTGCCCAGTCTATTCGTAGATAGATAGTCAATGGTTACAACTCTAGCTCTAAATAAAAGGACTGTAACAGCGGCAGAAGCAGAAGTCAATGGAAGGTTTGTGTATTCGGGAAACTATTGACTATTAATAACAACAATTGACTAAAAACGCTGCGAGTTGTAAGGCAAAAATAATTATACTACAAAGGTTATAAATGATAATACATTACAATAGGGTTATATATAATCGTAAATGCTTCCAATGATTAACAATCAGTGAATTCAGTATTATTGACATTTCTCGGAAACTTACAAATGAATCTCATGAGTCAATAAGAAAAGCATTGACTAACCAACAGCAACCACATACTTATGATTTAAACATGTTTCAAATTTGAATAGCTCAATTTTCTGTAACCCTAGAAAGCTGAATTTTGGCACATAGTTAGGTATTTCCCAAAGCAATATGTGGACCAAATTTTATCGAAATTTTCGGAAAAAAAATTTTTTTTGAAAGAAAACTCAAAATTTTCCCGGAAAACCCCGTCCGATTTTCCTGGCCAACGAACTCATCCAAGCCATTAATAAAAGAAAGGCACTTGCCGAGTTTCATCCAAATCGGTTAATTATTTTTTGAGTTATCAGACGGATACATATATATATATATATATATATATATATATATATATATATATATATATATATATATATATATATATATATATATATATATATATATATATATATATATATATATATATATATATATATATATATATATATATATATAAGCATATAAAAATTCAAACTGACCCCGGATATGGGTTCTAGGGGTCCTAATTCGCGCTCATTTGAAAGAATTTTTGCAAAGTCTCACCATCGATACCTCTCTATTAGTGAATTTTTTTAATAAAAATTCACTAAAAGAAAAAAACACATTTAAATATAGGCGGTTTATACCGACAACTGCACATCTATTTCAAAATAATATCAAAAATATTGATACCATTGATCTATCCATGACAGCTTTATATCTCAGTCATTAATTTTTAGGCATACATTTTGATCTACTTTTGTTTAACCGTATAAAATTACGCATCTGCGAATAAATTAAAATTACCCCTGCTCCGCTTGCTTTACGATATATACGTTCCTACAAAACCTAATTGAATTTCAGATTTTCCACTGGAAAATGAAAAACAATATTTTGCAAGACTTACTCATATTTTGTATCAGCATAAATGGCCTCAGCCAACACAAACGTCCACTTTCATGTTCTCAAATTGTTTACTTGTATACCGCTTTATTAGTAAAAAGTCCAGACGCAGCACGTGCGTTATGGAAGTGATTTTTCATAAAAATGTTTCTAAAAGCAAATATCTCTCTCTAATGCAAGCAGGCATCAATCTGGTTACCGGTATAACCTATATAGTAGAAACAATGTGCCATATTTTATCAAAATAACTTATTTTTTGAAAATGTACAAAAAATTTGCTAAACTAAATTTAAAATATTTCCGAAAAAACTAGTTTCCTAGCCAACAAACCTTGGGGTAATAGCAAATTTAATTATTAAAATATGAAGCATTTAATGAAAATTCTCTACCAAAACGCACTTACTGCGTCTCGATTTTTTTTTTGTACATCATATTTCGATAAAAAATGCAAAACTGCAATAGTATAAGGGTGATAAAAAAATTGTAGATATCACCAACGACTTATGGACCAGCGTGTGATTGTCAAAATAATTTTATAAGATACAGCTCAAGACACCCTATAATTAACGTATACAACTTTTTCTCATATCTTGTATAATAACAACTATATTGAGCTTTACTGTAGACATGCGTCACCCTGTATATATGTACAGATAAAAACTGAAACTAAACCCGGGTATGGACTCTAGGGGCCCTAGTTTGCGCTCATTTGAAGAAATCTTTTGAATATTCGAAAGTAGCGGTCTCCTCATTAACGAATCTTTTATATGAAAATTAGCTAAAAATTATAGACCGTTAAACCGTAAACTTAACTAAAACTACCGCCAAAGCATCATAAAAAGGGTCTATTTGATATAAAATTTCTGGAAATATTTTAGTAAAATGAAGTACAATGATGGTGGTAGCTAAAACTTAAGGGTTTGCAGAACACTCTGCTTGCGACATTTTCTTTACCTAATCCGTATTTGTTTCAGGTTCTTCGCCTAAATGTTGCCAATTTTGACGTTTCAAATCACGACTTTGACGCTTTGAGGAAACCCCCGATTTTTCTCTTTAAATGCCCGTAACTTTTTTGTGTTTAAACTTACAAGCCTAATTTTGGTACGTGGCTCACTCTTTATAATACACATGTTTACCAAATTTGGTTGCCCTTACTTTGTTCTATCCGGAGTTACTTTTTTTTTCGAAAAGAAAGCACAAAATTGTCCAGGAAAATCTGCGCCAATTTTCCTGGCTAATGAACTTCTCCAAGCCACTTGCAAAAGGAAGGTACTCAAAACATTTGATCAAAGTTGGTCCATTACTTTCTGAGTCATCGGTGTGATACATACATACATACACACATACATACATACATACACACATATATATATATTTATATATATAATATATATATATATATATATATATATATATATATATATATGTATGTATATATATATATATATATATATATATATATATATATATATATATATATATATATATATATATATATATGGGTTCTGGGGGGCCTATTTCGCGCTCATTTGAAGAAACTTTTTCAAAATTCCGAATTAGAGACCGCATCAGTGAATTTTTTTAAAGAAAATTCACTAAAATGTAGTGTACTTATTTTTGCACGGATTCGCACATGCAGATCATTATTTTAAAACACAGTTTTAGTGAATTTTCTTTAAAAAAATTCACTAATGAGATCTCGACTTTTGAATTTTGAAAAAATTCCTTCAAATTAGCACTAATTACGCCCCCGAGAACACATATCCGGGGTCGGTTTCAATTTTTATATGTTTATATATATATATATATATATATATATATATATATATATATATATATATATATATATATATATATATATATATACATATATATGTATGTATGTATCACACCGATAACTCAAAAAATAATAGGCCGATTTTGATCAAATTTGGTGAGTACCTTCCTTTTGCAAGTGGCTTGGATAAGTTCGTTAACCAGGAAAATCTGCTCAGTTGAAATAGATTAAACAATGTTTTCTTTTAATTACACAGACGAATTCCCTCTATCAGTGTCAGTTCTGAGCCAGCCTTACATGTTTGGAAATTTTTGTACATTTTCACACAATAAAGTTATTTCTATGAAACATGGCACGTTGTTTTTACTATAAAGGTTATACTGGTAACCAAAATTGATGCCTGCTTTCTTAAAAAGAAAACACACATATTTGCAATAAAAACATTTTTATGAAAATTCACTACCATAACGCACTTGCTGCGTCCAGAGTTTTTTACTTTAGTGAATTTTGTTATGAAAAAAGAAAGGATTGGGGAAATACGGACATGAATTTTGTTTTTTTTTTTCCAAACAAAGTCAAACTAAGTCTTCTCGATCCCACTAGCGAGGTAAGTTTCAATTTTTATATGTATATATATACATATGTTTATGTATATATATATATATATATATATATATATATATATATATATATATATATATATATATATATATATATGTATATATATATATATATATATATATATATATATATATATATATATATCTATATATATATATATATATATATATCTATATATATATATATATATATATATATATATATATATATATATATATATATATATATTTATATATATATATATATATATATATATATATATATATATATATATATATATGTGTGTGTGTGTGTGTGTGTGTGCTTTTGTCATGTAAAATGTCAAACTTTCTGTGCTAAAGAAATATGTTTGTTTTAAAGGTTTGGTTGAAATAAAAAGAAATAGTGAGGCGAGAGTGAAGATAAATCTTTGTAACGGCTATAGAAATGTTTGTGGAAGATGTTTATGTCTCCGAAAGAAAACAGAAAACCTTCCGGGAAAAACTGGGCTCATTTTTCTGCCCAACGAACCTATCCAAGCCACTTGCAAAATGAAACCAAATTTGATCAAAATAATCAGGCCATTAGTATTTCAATTATCTGTGTGACACACACACACACACACAGATATATATATATATATATATATATATATATATATATATATATATATATATATATATATATATA
The DNA here is from genome assembly GCA_964006375.1 of Tillus elongatus. Classification (NCBI taxonomy): domain Eukaryota; kingdom Metazoa; phylum Arthropoda; class Insecta; order Coleoptera; family Cleridae; genus Tillus; species Tillus elongatus. Next base: position 144,138,174 of record OZ023266.1, read on the forward strand.
TATACTGACCTCAGATATGTATTCTAGGGGCACCTGATCTAAAGAAAAATTTTTCAAAATTCAAAAGTTGAGATCTCCTCATTATTGAATTTGTTTAAGAAAATTCACTAAAACGAACAATTGTGAATCCAGAAAAGGAGTCTCTACGAGTCTGTATTTAGCATGGAGCGGTTTCACTAAGTGGGGGCAACAACAATTAGTTTTTGTTAACTTATAAATTGAAAGAGAACACGGCCATAAAAAAATTATAAGTTACTTAACAGTAGGTAGCTCAACTTAAAGTCTTCTCGACAAAGGGAGTGCAGTTGCTGACTAGCAATTCAGGCCCCTATGTATGAAACTACTGACATATTACAAATATTCCAGCCATACTAAAGAATTGACCAAAAGCATTGGCAGAGTTTCACCGTGAGGGTGGAGCCCAATTTATTGATTAGAGTGTAATATTAGAAACCGCTCTATTTATTATGCGATTTAAACGCTTACTCCTAAATCCACAAAGGGAAGATAACTATTAGCATCACTTTAAAAGATATTAAGATAGTTGATTACTTGAGATAGGTAATATAATAAGACGATTAAGTCAGTGAGGTAATTGGGCTAGCCACTTTAAACAAAAAGTTGAAGAGAGATGTTTCTGAACTTTCAACATTACGGATGGTATCGGTGACAGAGAATCAAGAAGCCTGTTTGTGTCTCTTCTCGATCAGTCTCGATCTCCGCCTTGCGTGGTGTGGATGAAGAAATTTTTCCACAGCACGTGTCGAAGTTAAGAGAGATAGAGTGTTTATATGGGGCAGTTTTACACTTTACAAACACAACCAAATTACACTGAACTTATTTGGGTCGCATTACCAAAAATAAGTGCTATTTATAAATATGCTAAAAGCTTTTGTACAGTGTGTACGGTATTCTCGTACTTTATTTAGGTGCTTATTTAACTATGTCTGTATATGTGAATAAAATGTAATGAAGACAGATACGGATTATAGAACGAAAACACATGTATTCAATTATCGCAATCTGCTTTTTATGGGTAATTCTCAAGAGCCGCTAAAAACTGCCTTAAAACGTTTCGTGCTCAATAGACCGACACTTAGTAATTAAAGTATTGATCTTAAGACGTGCTTTGCAAACAAGAGCAGTTCATTATTATAGTCGGACTCTTGCTGTGTAAACGACAAGTATTATACAATACAAATTATTATCTTATTAGTTGGTTTCAAAAATCAATTTAAATTAAGCGATGATGGCGAAAAACAAATTCCTTTACATAAGGGCACTGTATCTCTGTCTTAGAAAAGATAGCAAGTGAAAGAAGAAAGGATAGCGATGGGAGAATCTGTACTTATAGCGATCCGCTTTGTAATTAAACAAAGTAAATTAAATCAACCTTCATTCAGCCGCGCTAATCTCGGCTCTGATCAGGTGTTCTACAGAAGACGCTGTGTTAATGGGCTTAACTTATAATCTATTTCTAACCAATTTATTTCTTGGCATAATTATCGGAAAACGTCTTGATTTTATTGTGAAGCGATAAATCCAATAATAAATGGATAAATTGGTAATTTATGCGTAATTAAATTTAACGACAAATTGACTGTGCACAATAAAATTCATTAGTTTAATGCATCTTTTCTAGATAGTTGTTCCTGGACGCAGGTGTAGAGTAGACCAGGCTGGATACTTAAATATCTAGCAAAAAGTAAAATCATGGCATTAATTTTATTATTTACCAGGACGTAAACAGAATTTAAACATTCTGTTTCGTTTTAAAGATAAGCGATAAAATTTAAAACTTGTCGTTTCTAAAAGACGTCTATACGGGGCTATTATAATATCTAGTTAGCCAGAGAACCTTTCAGTTAGCTAAACTGATATTAGTTGATATGGTAGCAACAATGATTTTTTATAAATAAGCCATTTTGACATTCAAAAGTTGAATAGTGACAACACTGTGAATTTTTGAAGACGGCATTTTTGAGAACAAGTTAGATTTTGATAAAAAGGAGTATATATATATATATATATATATATATATATATATATATATATATATATATATATATATATATATATATATATATATATATATATATATATATATAATATATATATAAGATGTTTCAAAAATGATGGTCTATGTTACAGGTGCACATTCAGCACAAAAAATAAGACTATTTTTTCATATAAACATGGGTCCGCAAATTCTTAGTTTTTTAAATACAGCGTGTTAAAGTTATTTGTTTTTGTTAGTTTTTCACGAATAAGTACGAGCCAAATTAAAATTTTGCCGTCAGAATTGGCATGTGGGGGTTTTCGAGGGCAAGAAATTTAAATATGTTATTGGTAATAACACTTCTGGCAAAGGGCGCCACCTGTAAGACATGGCTTGCATTCAATTGGCTATAATTTTTTGACACCCAGTAATATCGACCTACCGTATAGCTACATTGCAGCCCTTATCAATTTTAAGCAAAAAATGTATATTTGATTTAAATCTCTCAGACACACTATTTTGGAGATATTTCAATTTTTGTATCTCAGAAATTAATTCTGCGACAACTCACAGGAATACATTTTTTACCTTTTAATTTCTATCAGTATGTATAAACTTAATTTTCTTATTCTCTAGTTAAAAATTAAAATCTTACCACAAAAAAGAACTGACAAGGGACAATCATGAAAATAAAATAAAAAGCCATGATAAACTTTGAACAAACCATTTAACAAAGTGGTTTCCATCGTTACGGGACTTGACTTTTGCATTTTCGTCGTGACATATACTACATTTGACTTTTACGTTTGAGACTACACACTATTTTTAAGTAATTTATTGTATTGTCCGTAATTTTTCTAATTAAATATGGAAGCCTTTACCAACAATGAACTAACAGACATGCATGTTATGTATTCACGGGCTTTTGGTAACTGTTATGAGGCGAAACGACTGTATGAAGAAGCCTTCCCAAATCGGAGAATTGCAGACAGAAATTGTTTCAACGGATTGACATCCGTCTGCGAGAAGCAGGTACATACTTATGTTTTTTTCAATATTAACAATAACAAAATTATAATTTCAGTCTCAAAGGTGACAAACTTATTTTGGCGTTTTAGACAAAGATTAGATTTTGTTCAAAACGTATGAAATCTCTGCACTCTATTGTTGCTCCAAATGTCAAAATAAAACATAAAGCAACATTCATTTCTCGAGCTGAATTTGATCGCGTAACCTTCTGCTTATGAGGCAAGCGCAACCTCTGTCAGCCAGCTAGGCATACGTCAAGTAACGTTTTGTATCCATGATACATTAGATCGGCTTCATGCCCGGGATTTCAAAGTATACGTAACAATTAATTACAGAATTAGTAGAGTTATATTATATGACGTCTTATGTTTAAGTTTAAAGATCAAAGAAACTATTTTGAATCATTTTTATAGAGACTTTACCTGATTTTGTTTATACTTTTACTATATTATGAGACAGCATAGCTACGATAAAACTGTGTTTAAGGCTGTTTATAAACCCACAAGTATAGTGCCTTTTAATAATTGGTTGAATCCCTCAGTTAAATAACAGTCTCCTGGAAAATTTTTAGTTTCATGTCGTCTGTCATTTTCCATAATTGTGGCCAAAATTTTACGATTGTTAGTGCGGGTAGTATGTTTTATGACTGGTATATATATATATATATATATATATATATATATATATATATATATATATATATATATATATATATATATATATATATATTAAGTTTGGTTACCGTTAATTTATGGTTTATACCTGTTGTATGAATCAATCTACGCGTGGCAGTTAACTACTCTGCCTCTCAGTCATTGGACTTTAACCACTAAGTCGTTTCAACGCATGTCTGTAGGATTTTATTTTTAATTTGGAAAAACTCTTAATATTGTGTACCAAATTACTTAAAATTGACAACATAGGCTTATTTGCACCATTTCCAGCCACATGTAAAGTCTCATTCCAGTTATTCTGATACTTACAACAGTTTTCAAAAAGTTTTCCCCAATTTTCCACTGGAAAACTTGAGCATAAAGGCTCATTAACGAACTCGACCTCGGTTTTCCCTCAAACCAGATTTTTTCCAAATTTGATTGAAATCAGTTTCGTATATTTTGAGTTATTGCTCGGATACATCCATACATACATGCATACATACATACATATATATATATATATATACATATATACATATATATATATATATATATATATATATATATATATATATATATATATATATATATATATATATATATATATATAATTAGGTAACACAAAACTTAAGTTTCCATAAAAATATAACTTTATTTTAGGGAAACAATACAGTGTGTTACTATTCTAATAATATTAATATAAAATGGAAGTGAACAAAGCAAGTAGATGTGAACTATATTAGTTTCAAATACCGACTGTTAACGCAACATCGTTTAGCAGTCGCAAGTAAAATATGCATACTAAGTAAAATGATTATTATACATTTTATAGTTTATTGTACTTTAAACTTAATAATTGAAACTAAGCAATGTCTGGTCAATGCCTTTCTCTATAACAGGGTCACTGTGAAATGTACTAATGTCACTTATAGAAGTTGGGTACATGGTGACGTATTTCCTCCACCGTTAGTCTTGAGCACGTCCTCGTGTTCAACTTGGGGTGATTTCTTCTTCTTTAGGAAGGGTGTCCATCTCTTTCTGGACCAAACCAATATAGTGATGATGATGACTACTATTATAAATGTGGTAACACCTATGTGACTTGTATGCAGCATTGGATGTAGTATCTTATGTTGTGGAGCTTCTGAAAGTTGTTGCTTCAATTTTTCAGCATTTTTCAGGTGAACTGGACTGAAGCGGACTTCGTATTTTTCTTCCTTGAGTGGTAATACCAGGTCTGGAATCCACGTTATGTTGCCTGATACGTCTGTGTATATCTCATCATTTACTGTGATTTTACAGTTAGGCAGTGTGCTTACGATAGCATTTTGGTGTATTGTTTTTCTGTCGATTTTATTTGGACATTCTTCTATAACTTCGACTGATACATCTGTTGAGATGAGCACGTTGTTGTTTCGTATCTTGATGGACGTCGTGTAGCTATTGGTTACCTTTGCAGAAGGGCAACTCGAGGGTTGATTTAGTTGGCAACTTTCTTCTTGTGGTGGATTTGAACACACTATGGCTTCTGTTATTGATGGGCATCTTTCAGATGTCCATAAGTTTTGTTGGGCTATTTCCAAATAATATGAACTTGGGGGTATAAGGACTTTATGATTTTCTGGTAAGGGAATTATTTGAAAGTAGGAGCCTGGTGTAGGGTGTAAAATCGGGACCTTTAGTAAACAAATGATTGTGTCTCCTGCTGATACAACTATGAATTTAGTAAATTCAATAATTTTAAATATGTGGTTTCTGTCAAAGTTAATTAATTCATTTTTGTTATAAATTAATTCAAGATGCTGTCTTATTTGTGTTAAATCCTTCCAGGTAAATATTTCAATGTTTGTAATTTCATTAAAGCTAAGAGATATAGTTCTTTGAATAATTTTGACACTTTCTAATAAATTTTGGGCTAATGAGATTTGATATTGAATGAAACTCCTTTTTTCCATGTTCGCTAGTTCACAAAATCTGTCAGCTATCATCTGAAGATTTTTGTTAATTATTTTTTGTTCTTCTACAAATCTTTCTGTAATTATATGTGCAAATGAATTTAGAGAGTCTAGTTGAGTCATCATTTCACCTTGATTTAAATATAAGGTGTTGAAATGTTTGTTTATTTTATCGAGATCGTCTTGATCGAGATTTCCGGTTATGGTTTTGATCAGCGACCCTGCTCCGTTTATTAACCCGCGTTTCGTTCTGGAGTGCGTTAATTTCTCAAGTTCTAGGTTAATTTTGGAAACTTGGTCATTAAGCATCTGTACATATTCCTTGTTAATAGCAGTGCCATAATTTTCGTTAATTTTTATAGTATTGTTTGTCAACACCCGATAATTATTTTCTAAAACCGATACATTAAAATAAAAGTAGAAATTATGATAGTGATTAATTATTCTAGCTATACCTATATAATCTTTAAAGTATCCGTTAGTGGTTATGGGTTTAACTTCTAGTTGATGGACCTGGCTGAGGGCCATCATCAGGGGGATGATGTTCCTGCAAAGAAAATGTCTTTTTCACTCTTTTTACATTTTTCAAATGGGCTGTTTTCTTTTGGGAATCAGGTAAAAGTAATTTGTTTTGATATACTTGAACTGGATTATGATAAATTTTATATAAAGGGTTAGTTTTCTTTACATAAGATACTTTAATAGCTACTTGTTCAGTTTGTATTTGCGGTATCTCATTACGATTTTCATTTCTTTTTCTAAGAATAGTTTCTGACTTTTCTTTAGATTTTTTGTATATTTGATCGAAAAAGGGTAATATTTCTTTAAGTCTTCTATGGTTATATTCTTCATACAATGTTTTGTGGGGGTCTATAGGTTCAAGTTTGTCATAAGGGCCGTAAAGAAGGGAAAAGGGACTATGACCTGTTAATGAGTGAACTGATTGATTGTATATTAAAATACAGGTTATGATAAGATCAATAGGTTTTTCTAACGGATTCTCCAACTTCATTGTTCTTAATTTTTCTAATATAGTTGAGTGAAGTCGTTCAACTGGGGAGTTTGAGTTGGGGTTTTGAAGAGTAGTTATGTGTAATTTTATGTTAAATAGGTCGCAGTATTCCTTAAGGGTTGCATTATCAAATTCTTTGCCAGAGTCGCATACGAGGGTTGAAACGTAATTATGATGAGAAAAATAGTGTCTGAGTTTACTTAAAATCGTCAGAGCTGTTGTATCTTTAATGTAATAAGCTTGTGCATATTTACTAAACAAGTCTATTATCGTAAGAAATTTATGGTTCTCAAAGCTGAACACATCTGCATGAATTACTTCAAAAGGTCTTTTGGTTAACAAGGGTCCGGAAAAGGGTAATTTATAGGGTCGTCGCTCATATTTGGCTTGCAGACAAATGTCACATTTGTTTATAAAATCATTTATGGATTTTTTCATGTTAGGCCAATAGTAATTTAATTTAAGCTGTTCGTAAGTTTCGTTAATGCCATTGTGGTTATTTTGGTGGTAATTTTGAATAATTTGTTTCTGTACGGTAGTTGATGTAATATTTTCGACTTGTTTATTGCATTTTATTATTTTTACTGAACTGTTAAAAAGAGCTGAGGCTACTAACATAAATAATCTCTCAATTTCTTGGGTTTCGAATAAGATACCGTATACATTAGACGGATTGATTTTTTCTTTAAGAAAGGTGTTAAGTTGTTGTAGTTCATGACCTTCTTGTAAATATATTTTGATCTGTTTATTTTTAAAAAGGTTTGTAGTTATTTCACGTTTTTCCGATCCGTGATAAATTAAAATTTGATTTTTAAAATGATTGATTGGGCCTTCCGATATAGGTAAGCAAAATACAGGATTTCCTAAAGAAGTATGTTGGGTTTGAGATTCGCTATTATTCTGGTCAGGTTGAGGGTCGATTCCTAATTCTATAAGGTCGTTGTCGTCGAGAACTCTTAGTTCTGAAGGGTCCGCGTTGCCTAAAAGGGACACAAGATCTATATCATCTTCTACCGCATTGATTTCTGTTCTTGAAAGGGCGTCTGCTACAACGTTATCCTTTCCTTTTTTGTACTTTATTTCATAGTCGAATTCTTCTAGTTTAAGCCTCCATTTAACTAAACGGGAATTTGGTTCTTTTATCGAAAAAAGCCAAACTAGAGGTTTATGGTCTGTTTCTATAGTAAATTTTCGTCCGAAAAGATAAGGTCTAAAATGTTTAGTGTTTTCCACTATTGATAGTAATTCCTTTTTAATAGTGCTATAATTTCGTTCAGCTGAATTAAGCGTTCTAGAGTAAAATGCGATAGGTTTATTGTCTTGAGACAATACGCCTCCTAACGCTATATTACTTGCGTCGGTTGTCAGATGAAATTCTTTATCAAAATTTGGATATGTTAGGACGGGTGAATTTATTATAAGTTCTTTAGCCTGCGAAAATGCATTGACGTATTCTGGATCATTAAAGTTAAGAGTAGAATCTTTCTTTAGACATTTTGTGAGGGGATAAACAATTTTGGCAAAGTTTTTTATAAAACGCCTGTAATAGCCAACAAGTCCTAAGAAAGCTTTTATTTGTTTTTGTGTTTTCGGAATAGGATAATTTTTTATGCATTCAATTTTGCTTGGGTTTGGTTTTACGCCGTCAATTGTGATGACGTGGCCTAGAAACTCAACTTCCTTTCTAAGAAACTCTGATTTATCTAGCTGTACCTTTAAATTAACATCTTGTAATTTTTGAAATACTTGTTTAATGTGAATAAGGTGTTCCTGAAGGGATTTGGAGAATATGACAATGTCGTCCATATAAACAAAGCAGTTTTTGTACAGAAATTCTCTAAAAACATTATCCATTACGCGTTGGAAGGTTAAGGGCGAACTCCGGAGACCGAAGGGCATTCTAACGTACTCGTAATGCCCATTGTTTACGCTAAAGGCTGTTTTCTCAATGCTTTCAGGGGTTAATTCGATCTGATGAAACCCTTGAGCTAAATCGAGAGTAGTAAAGTATGTACACTTTCCTAAGTTGTCTAAGATTTCCTCTATTCTAGGTAAGGGATATTTTTCGAGTATCGTTTTTTCGTTGAGTTTCCTGTAGTCAATGACTAATCGCCATTTTTTCTTTCCAGAGGAATCTAACTTTTTTGGGACAATCCAAACGGGCGAACAAAAAGCAGAGGTAGAGGGCCTAATAATTTTATTGTCTAATAATTTTTGAATTTCCTTCTGTATTTCAATTTTTAGGTGATATGGATACCTGTAAGATTTTACATGTATGGGATCATTATCGCGAGTTCTAATATGATGTTTAATAGCATTTGTAAATGTAAGATCCGAGTTTTCGTGATAAAAAATATTTCGATATTGATGACATAATTTAAATAGTTTTTGTTTTTCCTCAGAATTGAGGTGGTCAGTTCTCAATTGTTGTCTCACGTCGACTTGAACTGAGTTGGGAAATTTAGGTGTTTCTTCAAAATTTTGGATGGGTTCTACTTCAATTTGTTCTGTAAAGTTAATTTCAGCGATTTGTGACTTATTTTTTACTGTACATGGTATAGAACAAAACCCAGATATAGCTTCAGCTATGGATTCTGGTATATGAACTAATTCATTTTCCATTTCTGGAATTAAAACTGTTCCGTCTTCAATATTTACAGGTATTTGAATACGGGTAGTACAAGTTTGTGAAAAGGGTTGAAAATTTAGGGGATTTATTTCAAAATAAAAAGGTAATTCAATTTCTCCAAATTTTACGGTTCTTTTTTCATAATCTAGTTTGGTTTTTAATTTTTTAAAGTCTTCGGAACCTATAAGAGCATCAAACCTCTCATGCCATTTTATTACTCTAAATGAAAATGGAAAATTTATGCCGTATTCTTTTAACAGGGGGTATCTGACATTATCATTTCCTTTTGTAATTTTTCCTACAGATTTTACGGAAAAGGGCTTTTTGAAAATGTACTCTGAAAAAAATTCACATGCAGGGCCCGGATTTATTATGCTGTCTGAAGCTCCCGTGTCCAGAAGAATTTTCAAATTTAAAGATGGCAGGACCAAAAACGGTAATTTGGGTAGTGTCATAATATTGTTTATATCTAGGGTGACAAAGGATTTTCCGAGGCTTCTTCCTGAAAATCCAGATTTTCTGGCTCATTTCCGGAATAATCATTAAGGTTTTCGTTTTCGACACATTGCAAATAATATTCGGGTTGTAATTCGTCAGATACATAATCTGTCATTTCTTGATTCGGATATTCTAGATTACATATTTCCATGGGTGTAGTTTGATCAAATTGTCGATTTTGTCTTTGTGGGGGTGTCGAAAAAGAATTTTTTGTTCTGTTAAATACAGATGAATTTTGAGGCGGATGATGGCGGAAAACTTGACTATTTGTTGGAGAAATTTTATTTTGTGGTAGAGCTCTCAAATTGGATATAGGTTTACTGGGGAAATTAGGTCTTTGTCGTAAAAAGGGTGGTTGTTGAAATCTATTTACGAAATTAATATTTTGTTGAGGTAACGGTCTTTTTGGTAAAGCAATTTTTTCTAAAAATGTTAGGGGTTGTTTTTGTGAAGAAGGATGTGATTTATTTCTTAAGCTATTTATGAAATCTGCTTGTTTTATTTCATTATCTATGCGGTGACACTCAAGTAAAGCCGTTTCTAAACTTGTTACATTTACTAGTCTTAAATGACTAAAATACGGTTCTAGTATGCCGACTTTAAATGATGTTACAGCCATTTCAGTAAAGTAATTTTTCTTATAAACTTTAATTTCGGTACCTAAATCCTGTAATTTGATATTCTCATAAAGTGCTTTCAATTTTTCTTTAATTTTGCTATGAAATTCTAAAACTGTTTGATTTTTTGTCATATAACAGGTAGTGAGGTCTGTTAACAAGAGATTTTCAGAGCGCGGGTCTGAATATTGTGCCATAAGGCCATTTTTAATATTTTCCCATGAACTAGTTTCTAGAGATAATAAAATATCTCGAGCATCTTGTACAATTTTTGATTTAATAAATTCGAGTATCATTCTATTGTGATGCTCAGCATTTTGTTCTGTACTCTCTTTTTTGTAATTTATAATAAACAGTTCGCATTGTCTAATAAAATAATTTAAATGTCTACAACCTCCACTGTATTCTGGGATCATCATAGATGCCTGAGATAACAAGGAGATGTCGCCTTTATTATGTGACATGATGACTAAAATAGTTTATTATTTTTTGTCGAGTTAATATTTTTCAGATATCGGGTATAATTAATTTTTAAACGTTATTTCAACTTAAATCTTCAAATAAGCTGATACACAGTATAAAAGTATTATTGCTAAATAGGTTTGTCTGATTTTAATTTATTAATAAAATATTAACGTAAGAACTCTTTAATATCTTAAAGTATTTCGAACCAAAATGGTTTGGAAATACGTGGGATTTAACATAAATAATTTTTGAAATATTTTGAAACAAAATGTTTGAAATACGATAGCTAATACTAATTATTGATAAGGTATTTCGAAGCAAAAATGTTTGAAAAATACAGTAGATTTAATACTAATTATTGACAAGGTATTTCGAAGCAAAAATGCTTGAAAATACAAGAGATGCAATCATAAATTCACAGTGAAAGATAAAGGAAGGTACTCACAGGATATTCATCTCCTAACAGGCCTTCTTTTGGAGTTTTTCTGGAACTTGGATTACTTTTGGTCACTTGATGTTGATACAATGTTTGAAACTGGAGCGTTTGAAACACTGTTAATTTTTCGGTTCTTTAATGCCAAATAAATTATTGAAATAAACCGGCGATTATTATATTTAATGCCGTTTTGGCATCATGTTCATGCAGCGCCAATTAGGTAACACAAAACTTAAGTTTCCATAAAAATATAACTTTATTTTAGGGAAACAATACAGTGTGTTACTATTCTAATAATATTAATATAAAATGGAAGTGAACAAAGCAAGTAGATGTGAACTATATTAGTTTCAAATACCGACTGTTAACGCAACATCGTTTAGCAGTCGCAAGTAAAATATGCATACTAAGTAAAATGATTATTATACATTTTATAGTTTATTGTACTTTAAACTTAATAATTGAAACTAAGCAATGTCTGGTCAATGCCTTTCTCTATAACAGGGTCACTGTGAAATGTACTAATGTCACTTATAGAAGTTGGGTACATGGTGACGTATTTATATATATATATATATATATATATATATATATATATATATATATATATATATATATATATATATATATATAAACATATAAAAAAAATTACGGACCTTGATTTTGGCTTCTAGGGACCCAAATTCGGGCTTATCTGAACACATCATCGTGACCTCTTTATTGGCGAATTTTTCTTTGAAGTTGCATTTTTCATTTTGCTCATTTTTACATTGGTTTCCTTTAAAATTGACCAGCAAAAATCACCCATCGTATTTTCATCCTAGAAATCCATGAGATCTTGATGACAGCATTCAAAGTAGTGTTGAATGATTCAATAAATAAACACCATTCTTGATGATTATAGGGTCGATTCATTTCTTTCAATAAACCAAATATATCAAAACAGTAACAAAACAATCCTCTCTTTCTTAAATATTGTGGGAAAGCTGCACTTCTGCTTCGGTAATACGTAACTCTCGTCTAAGAAGGTTCCATTGCTGTAATCGAGATGCGAGTAGTTACTAGCAGACTATGAAAGATTCAGATCCCGTACTAGATCACTGAGCTCTGCTTTTTCTATGGGATGTGGTTTGCTGGATTCTTGTACGAATCCACTATCTCAATTGCTCTCTGAAAATTTGTTATCCGGCTTATCCGACATACATTTATCACTGTCTATTGTGTTTTGTGTGTTTTTTTATTCTCTAACGTCGGCCTATTTCCGCGACTATGGCCAATCACGGACGCCAGGGTGCAGTTTCACCTCACGATCCTGGAAATTTTGCCGAACCCCGGCCTTTCTGTAAGGAGGGTAGGGATATTTAGCATACCCGACAACGCATGGACACGGGACCGACGGCTTTACGCCCCCTCTGAAGGGCGGAACGTGCAGACATTCAACCTGTTCAAATACAATGCCGGAACCTCGGTTGATGTTAATGTTACAGTTTGTACTGAAGAAGTGAAAGGAGTACCCTGGGATCGAACCCAGTACCCTTCTGTTCAGAGGCACACGTTCTTACCACAGTACCAAGGCTATATCACTTTCTATTAATTGTATACTTGTGGCATCTGGGTAAAGTGGCTTAGGTAAATCCGTCGAATGTAACACTGCTTTAGATACATACGAAACATCTGCATATTCTACATTCGACTTATTGTTCTTACTGAAACTCGTTTTGGTCAGACAGAAGTAGCAGTCAGTTGTGTGATGCCTTGGCTCTCTCCACAACAGTAGACCAAACTGAAGATAGCGATCCTCCCCAGCCACCCATTTATTTAAAGTAAGCCTGCAACTGTTACAGAAGGCCTGTGGAACCCATGATTTATCCTTATTTGCAACAGAAAACCCAAAATGGTGTAGATAAGCAAACTCCGTAATTGTGCAACCTATTTGGCCTGTTACGTATAGTTCACAAACATAAAAAAATTATCTGGGTGAGTAGTACAAGTTCTTGAATACATTGTTACTTAAAAAATGCAGCATGAAAAACTAAATTTATTGAAATGCAACCGACGCAATATGGGCTGGTAGAACACACTTCATTGGTGGAGACCGGAAGATGACTACTGCCTCAGAAATAAAATAGCTAATACAAGAAAGTATTAATTTTAAAAGACTGATAAAAAAGCGATGAAACTGCTTCATATATTACCTAATTGATTAGAAATACAAATGTCCTGCATTTTTTTAGCAGGGCTATGTAAAAAAAGCTTAAAGATGTCTATAGATACTCTGAGTTCCTTATCTAAAATGCAGGTACGATTCCACATTAATGAAAAGTCTGGACGCAGTAAGTGCGTTATGGTAGTGAATTTTCATTAAAATGTTTTTAATAGCAAATATGTGTGTTTTCTTTTTAAGAAAGCAGGCATCAAATTTGGTTAGTATAACCTGTATAGTAAAAAAAATTAGGAAAGTAAACTTAAACGTTCCCGAAAATTTTCTTGGACAACCTTATAGCTTACTAGCAAATTGAGCTATTCAAATTTGAAGCGTCTAATGAAAATTCGCAACCAACGCACTTGCTGTGTCCCGAATTTCTTTTCTTACAAACCTGCATTATATTTTGATGGAAAATGCAAAAATTCAATAACATTAGGCGTGTTCGATTAAAAAGAAAAGATAATTTGTATCACCAACGACTTAGGGCCACCTGTGAATGCAGGAGCATTTGTTTAAGATGTAGCTCAAGACACCCTATAATTAATGTATACAATTTTCTTCTTATATTATATAATAACGGATATATTGAGCTTTATTGATTTTTTACGAAAATTCGACAAAAATTATATACCATTAAACAATAAACTCTATAGCTTAGACTACTGCCAAAGCATCAGAGAAAGGTTCTATTTGGAATGAATTTTCTGGAAACATTTTAGTAAAATAAAGGACAATGACGATTGAAGCTAAGACTACAGGCTTTGTAAAACATTCTTCCTGAGACATTTTCTTTTCATAGCTCGTATTAGTTTCAGGCTCTTTGCATAAATGTTGCCAATTTTGACGTTTTAAATCGCGACTTTGATGTTTTGAGGAAAACTCCAATTTATTTAGATGCCTATGACTTTTTTATCTCTTAACCTATAGAGCTAAATGTTGGTAGGTGATTTACCTATAATCATATAAACTGTCAAACCAAATTTAGTTGCCGTTACTTTGTTACTTCCGGGGATATGACTTTTCTTCGAATGAAAACCCAAAACTTTTTGGGAAAACCTGGACCGATTTTCCTGGCCGGCGAACTTATCAACGATCCTCCACGATAATCAAAATAGGCCCATTATTTTTTGAGTTATCGGTGTGATATATATATATATATATATATATATATATATATATATATATATATATATATATATATATATATATATATATATATATATATATTAGTGAATTTTTTAAGGAAATTCACTAATAAGAAAACATAGCAGATGAGGTTTGTGCTATTACTAAATTTGAAAACAAGGCGATGCGACAACAAAGCTTTAATAAGCGAAGATTAATATCTATATAAACATATATTTTTTACTAGCGTCCGCTTATCGGATTAGACGTTGATATTCTAAAATTCTGACGTGGTTTAATTTTTTTATAGTCATATATGCATTCAGCATATATAAATCTATACAGAAAAGGTAATTTTATTCGACGAGCATATTTTTGTATCTTATTTGTAAGCCAGTGTAATAAACGGAGTAAGCGATAAAATGAAATCGAATTTGACATGTTTTAAATGGAGATCATATCATCTCATAATAATTATTATCCGCTACCTTCCTTTCATATCTAACCAATGAACCTTAAACGTCACTGACATATCAGGGTCGTTAAATGCTTACCTGCTATGCCCCCTATCTACATTGTCCCGTTCACTGTCAATAATTTGAGCGTTGATCTGATGAAATTCCCTGGGTGTCAAGGGAAGGATAAACTAATTTGTGTAGAATCCTGTCACAAAGTGTGACCTTTAACTGGAGCAAATAGAACTGTGGGAGAATTAGGCTGGACTAAACTTGGTCAAGAAACTGTAGAGATAACTGAAAACCACTCAAGCCTCAAATGGAAGCTCCTTGTTAAGTTGGAGTATATAATATGGATTTGCAAGTTAAAGATCTTCAGGGTATCCCAGGCTAGACCTTTAAATTTGTTACGTTAGTTGTCTCTGTAATCGTAATACTATATAGTGGTAAATTAACATGGAAGTGTCTAAAATTTAAGTTTTCAATTGGCCAGTTACATACAACTTATATTTTGTATTAAAATCCATTAAATTAGAGCGTAAAGTACAGTTGAGGGAGCGCAGGAAACATTATTGTTGAATTTTCTTTAAAAAATTCACTAATGGGGAGATCCGTTTTTATGTATATATATATATATATATATATATATATATATATATATATATATATATATATATATATATATATATATATATATATATATACATATATACATACATATATATATATATATATATATATATATATATATATATATATATATATATATATATATATATATATATATATATATATATATATATCGTACCGATAACTCAAAAAATTATGGACGGATCTCGATCAAATTTGGTAAGTACCTTCCTTTTGCAAGTGGCTTGGATAGGTTCGTTTGCCAGGAAAATCTGACCAGGTTTTCCCAGAAAATTTTGTGTTTTCTTTCTAAAAAAAAAAAAATATCTCCGGAAATAACAAAGTGAGGCCAACCAAATTTGGTACGCGTATTTGTATTATAAAGAGTGAACCAATAATTTAGGTCTCTAAGTTTAAGGACAAAAAAGTTACGGGCAGCTAAATAAACAAATTTTGGAGTTTTCTTCGAAACGTCAAACTCGCAATTTAAAACGTCACAAAATTGGCAATGTTTAGGCAAAGAATGTGAAACAAATACGGATTGTGAAAAGAAAATGTTGCAAGAAGAGTGTGCTGCGAATCCTTAAGTTTCAGATTCAACTGTCATTGCCCTTCATTTTACTAAAATGTTTACAAATAGACCCTTTCTCTGATGCTTTGGCTGTCGGTTTAGTGAAGTTTGTGGTTTAACGGTCTATAATTCTTAGCTAATTTTCGTAGAACAAATTCGTTACTGCATTTTAGCATTTTTTATCGAAATATGATGCATGTTTGTAAGAAAAAATCTGTACGCAGTAAGTGCGTTTTGGTAGCGAATTTTTATTAAATCCTTCAAATTTCAATAATTCAATTTGCTATTAACGTAAGTTTTGTTGGTTAGGAAACCAACATTTAACTTTGTTTTCGGAAAATTTTTGTATGAACGCATTGCTATTAACCTAAGGTTCATTGGCAAGGAGACCGGTTTTCTCAGAAACATTTAAAGTTTATTTTCGGAAAATTTTTGTACATTTTCAAATAATTATTTTGATAAAATATGGTACATTGTTCCTGCTATATAGGTTATACCGGTAACCAAATTGATGCCTGCTCGCATTAGAGCGATATATTTGTATTTAAAAACATTTTAATGAAAATTCACTTCCACAACGCACTTGCTGCGTCCAGACTTTTTAGTGAATTTTCGTAGAAAAAATTCACTAATGGGGAGATCCCGACTTTTGAATTTTGAAAAAATTTTTGCAAATGAGCGCGAACTAGGACCCCTAGAACCCATATCCGGGGTTAGTTTCAATTTATATATATATATATATATATATATATATATATATATATATATATATATATATATATATATATATATATATATATATATATATATATATATATATATACATAAATGTATCACACCCATAACTCAAAAAATTAAGGGCCGATTTTGATAAAATTTGGCATGTACCTTCCATTTGTAAAAGGCTTGGATAAGTTTGTTAATCAAGAAAATCGGACGAGATTTTCCGGGAAAATTTTCAAAGTTTTCATTCGAAAAAAAATTTTATCTCAAAAAATTAAAAAGCTCTGTTAACCAAAATTGGTAGGTAGGTTTACGATATAAAAGGTAAACTTTACATCAAAAGTTAGATTTCTATATTACAAGAAAAAAAAGTTATAAAAAAATATTTTTTCCCAGATAATTTCTACGAAAATTCACTACCATAACGCACTTGCTGCGTCCAGAGTTTTTTATGATTAAAAATATCAATTTTAAATTAAAGAAAAACATTTTTCTTGCTTTGCATGTTAGAGATAGTGGATAAGTTAGCCGATAAATAATGATATGTGCCTAAATAAATTATAATTTTAAATATTTTTATTTTATTAGCGAATTATCATGGAAATATTCTTTATATACAGGGTTGTGGCGAGTCGTATTCATTAGAAGTTTATGACTTTCTAGTACGAATTCGAAACTTTGGATTTGGTCATCAGCGGTTATGCGAAAGCAAAGTAAGTTACTTTGAAGTACATGATACTTCCGGTTATAACGGCAGTCCCATGTATTATCATTATTTTAAATGGAACACCCTATATGTTATTACAGTTTTAGATGCCGCATCGAATTCCAGACCAAATTTAATATAGGCGTAATGTGTCATGATTTTAGTCTAATTACTATATTACGCCTTAGAATCTCAGATTTTTGAGTACGAAACTTAACTTCAATGTTTTGATATTTTTCATTATAAAAACCTTTGTGGCTTCTTTTAGTGAATTCATTTAAAATACACTAATAAAGAAGTATGGAATGTAAGATTTTTAGAAAATTTCTTCAAATGAGCCTGAATTAGGTCCCCTAGAACCCAAAGCCAAGGTCAGTTAAAAAGTTTATATATATATATATATATATATATATATATATATATATATATATATATATATACACATATATATATATATATATATATATATATATATATATATATATATATATATATATATATATATATATATATATATATATATATATCCAACCGATAACTCAAAAAATACTTTACCAATCGAAACGAAATTTGGCAATTCCCTTGATTTTGTTAATAGCTTGGATGAGTTCGTTAGACAGTTTTGACACTTACATACTTTCGGAAAAAAATGCAAAAAACTGTCTAAAAACGCAATATCTTTTGAATGGCTAGAACTATGAAACTAACACTTTACGAGCACGTAGATATCGCATCAGTTGTCCTCTCTACCAAATTTGAACATAATCGGTTCAGTAATTTCTGATTTATAACCAAATAAAAAATAAATGATTTACGATAGACGATAGACAGATATATCAGAGTTACTTTGCTATTGCAAACAAATGCTCGAAATTAAACTTCAAACTAATAGGCTACATATGATACAATAAACAATCAGCAGGGTTGCCGTTTGCCAAAACTGTCATCTGAATTTGAGAATATCAAAAAAAAAATAGTAATAAATAATTTTTTTATGAAAGTGGTTCAATTTGTTTAAAGGCAATCTAGAACTACGTTTTATTATGTATAAATATTAACCTTCCCATTCTTTAAGGTATTTAAAACCCATCGCCCTCTTCTAGTTAAATCTGATAACGCCAGTTAGCTATTTGTCATTGTCATTTGTTATTTTGCAAACCGTCAGTGGGAGGAGTCGAATCGAGGTTATCTTCTTCTTCTTCTTCTTTCTTTACATACGTCATAAACTTTATGATTTGGCAGGTACATTCCCTTTGCAAATAGTTTTTTTTTCTAGAAAACTTTTGTGACTAATGAAATTTGTAAGACATTTTTTTAAAGAGACTTGCAGTTTACAAGCCCAGACTGGCGTCACCCGTCTAGGTTTGTTAATAATTGTTTAAACAATAAAACACTTATAACTTAACTTTTCAATCGACAAATTTTTTACAACTTTTAATTAAAACTTTTTTCCTCAAATGAATACTTTCAAAGTTATAACGCGTTAATTTCAAAAATCCTGTGCCTAGACGATTGACGCCAGCCTGGGCTTGAAAACTGAGTCATCCAACATCTGGCTCTATATATATATATATATATATATATATATATATATATATATATATATATATATATATATATATATATATATATATATATATATATATATATATATATATATATATATATATATATATATATATATATATATATGTATCTACCAAACAATAATTTTTTAGCTCCATATAAAACTGAAACTTTTTCAAATAATCGCTAACTGGGACCTCTAAAACCGGTCTCCCAGGTTCTTTTAAATTTAAAGAATTACTTTTAATATAATAATATATCTTACGAATTGCGTACAGTTCTTATGAAAATTCACTACTATAATGCACTTGCTGCGTCCCGAACATTTTCATTTACACTTTCTTCAAATGCGTCTACTTTTGCTTTTAGCGAAGCTCTAGACTTGAAATTAGATACATACGAAAGTTCATTTAGAGGACACTCCTACTAAATTTTATTGGAATAACTTGGCTATTTTCAGAGAAAAATGTTGCGTACTAAAACTGTAATTTTTCTCGAAAAAACTGGTTCGATTTAACTAGCTTACAAACTAGTCCAAGCGACTGACAAAATGAAGATCTCTACCAAACGTTATCTAAATTCGTTACTTTTTAAGTGAGCCAGGCGGCACTAAAATATATATATATATATATATATATATATATATATATATATATATATATATATATATATATATATATATATATATATATATATATATATATCAGATCTCTCTGAGGCCTAGGGTTGAACACACTGAGACCTCACGATCTCCGGCGAGATTTGGGGAGTAGGCAGATTGAAGCCCCGTAATCAAGCTACCACAACCCAACCCACCTTTATCCACCGCTCTAAGGAGTAGGCAGATTGAGTCTTTAGAGTGTCCTTACATATTTCCTTTACCTCTTGAAACCAACCCAACCCACCTTTGTCCACCGCTCTAAGGAGTAGGCAGATTGAGGCCTTAGAGTGTCCTTACATATTTCCTTTACCTCTTGAAACCAACCCAACCCACCTTTGTCCACCGCTCTAAGGAGTAGACAGATTGAGGCCTTAGAGTGTCCTTACATATTTCCTTTACCTCTTGAAACCAACCCAACCCACCTTTGTCCACCGCTCCAAGGAGTAGGCAGATTGAGTCCTTAGAGTGTCCTTACATATTTCCTTTACCTCTTGAAACCAACCCAACCCACCTTTGTCCACCGCTCTAAGGAGTAGGCAGATTGAGGCCTTAGAGTGTCCTCACATATTTCCTTTACCTCTTGAAACCAACCCAACCCACCTTTGTCCACCGCTCTAAGGAGTAGGCAGATTGAGGCCTTAGAGTGTCCTTACATATTTCCTTTACTTCTTGAAACCAACCCAACCCACCTTTGTCCACCGCTCTAAGGAGTAGGCAGATTGAGGCCTTAGAGTGTCCTTATATATTTCCTTTACCTATTAAAAAGGGCTCCAAAACAGGAGCCGAAACGTCGAGTTTTCATAAATTCTGTACGCGGTTCAACCCGAGAACCAAGTATGTCACTCATTAAAGACCGCGGAAATCTTTCTGAACATATATATATATATATATATATATATATATATATATATATATATATATATATATATATATATATATATATATATATATATATATATCGATGAATATCACATGGATTTTAGGAACTTTTTTCGCGCACATTTAGAAAAAGCTCAAAGGTCTTTAGTTAGGATAACCTATTTCTTAAGCAACTCTTGTGTAGATGTTACAAAACAGGTTGCACCTTTGGAAAATAAACTTTATATTAAATGGGCTCGCTGAGTTGGAAACAGTATTTTTATGAGGTTGTTAACATTCGTAACATCTTAATTTATTGCAGATGCCGACACAGCATAAACATCAACAAACAACAGATATTTCTGTGGTTGAAATTAGATTTCGTGTGGTAAAAATATGAATAACGACTATTAATAATTTCATGTTGCTAATTTTATGCAAACGTCTGCTTTGGGTTCTGAGCGTACTACTCCAACGCATATAAATAGCAAGATCATTGTCCTGGACACATATGTGCATAATATATCTCCGAATGTTGGCAGGAATATTCCATTTAGTCCAGAGATATATTAATGTTCAGTCAGGTAAGGTCCAGAATAGCCAACATTCCAATTCAATATGCAATATGTGTTCCTTTTTCTTTTACGTACACACTAAACTCAGCATTTCTATGTGAAGTGGATTATCTAGATGCATGTGGATTTTATATAATTCATCAGGGTCTCGTAAAATTTGAAGTATGTGGTTATATTTTGAAATGTGTGTGTGTGTGTGTGTGTGTGTGTGTGTGTGTGTGTGTGTGTGTGTGTGTGTGTTGTCTTCTTTTGTGGCTGCGGTCGTCAGACCATTCGCACATTTCTTTCAAATCTGTTATTTACTTCATTTCGTACTTACTCAAACTCTTGCTTTCTGTAACATATATTATAACAATCAATACCTGTGACTAGATGGACATCTCTTCACGTCCAAGTAAAAAATTTTATTAGTAAGAAGTTTTTTACCTATCAAATGCTTGCTTTGCCATCGCAATCTTCCTCCGTTTATGCGTTTTTGGTATGTAAATATTTTGACTTGTCAAAGTTATTGACGAGATCACAATCACCCATTTAGCAATTAACCATGATCAATGTTTCTAACTCCATTTGAGCAACGTCGACACGTGTCCGAACTGCGCTGCCGATTAGCCACTCATATTTTCATTTCCCAAGTTGTCAGCTAACACTTCACTTAAAACGATGGATCTCGATCCAGTTGGAGAACCTCTTCGCAATATAATATATGCCGTTAGTATACACATTTTGTAAATTGTTTTTACTTTTCGAGATACTGAGGAAAATGTAAAAATTTCCAAAATGTTCAATCGATAATATTTCAAAAACTATCAGTCTCATAAAAAAAAGTTTACCAATAGTTTCTTTAGTTTTTTATCATATATATCATACGCTAATCACTCTGTCATAACGACGTTTGACGTTGGAAATATTGATGCTAGCTCCCTTTTTAAATGCCGACTTGGATTTTTTTATATGACAGTTTGAAAGGTAATTTAATTATAACTTCCACCACGTATCACAACTATATGTTTTTGGATGTTTCGGTACCGAAAACTCCTTCGTCTTTTTCTTAAAAAAATTCACTAATGAGGAGATCCTCCCAACTTTTGAATTTTGAAACAATTCTTCAAATGAACGCTAATTAGGCCCCCCAGAATACATATCCGGGGTCAGTTTCAATTTATATATATATATATATATATATATATATATATATATATATATATATATATATATATATATATATATATATATATATATATATATATATATATATATATATATATATATATATATATATATATATATATATATATATATATATATATATATATATATATATATATATATATATATATATATATATATATATATATATATATATATATATAGGTAGCACACCGATAACTCAAAAAGTAATGGGCCGATTCTGAATAAGTTTGGTGAATAAATTCCTTTTGCAAAGTTCGTTAGCCAAGAAAATCTGCCCAGGTTTTCCCGGAAAATTTTGTTTTTTCTTTCGAAAAAAATTTATATCTCCGAAATTAACAAAGTAAGGGCAACCAAATTATGTACGCGAGTTTGTATCCTCATTGGTAAGTCACCTACCAAAACTTAGCTATATAGGTCAAAATACAAAAAAGTTATAGGCATTTAAAGAAAAATAAATTGGGGTTTTCCTCAAAACGTCAAGATTGCGATTTAAAATGTCAAAATCGGCAACATTTAGGCAAAAACTTGAATCTAATACGGGCTATGGAAATCAAATGTCTTAAGAAGGATGTTTTACAAACCCTGAAGTCTTAGTTTCAAACGCCATTGTCCTTCATGTTACTAAAATGTTTCCAGAAAATTCATTTCAAATAGACCCTTTCACTGATGCTTGGCAGTAGTCTTAGCTATAGAGTTTATCGTTTAATGGTATATAATTTTTGTCTAATATTTGTAAAAAATCAATAAAGCTCAATATATTCGTTATTATATATATATATATATATATATATATATATATATATATATATATATATATATATATATATATATATATATGGCCAGATGTTGGATGACTCAGTTTTCAAGCCCAGACTGGCGTCAACCATGTAGGTTTGTTAATAATTGTTTAAACAATAAAACACTTATAACTTAACTTTTAAATCGACAAAGTTTCTACAACTCTTACTGAAAACTTTTTTTTCTCAAATGAACACTTTGAAAGTTATATATAAGTCTGGGCTTGAAAACTGAGTCATCCAACATCTGGCCATATATATATATATATATATATATATATATATATATATATATATATATATATATATATATATATATATATATATATATATATATATATATATATACAGAAATATATACAGAAGTTGGATGACTCAGTTTTCAAGCCCAGACTGGCGTCAACCGTCTAGGCACAGGATTTTTGAAATTAACGCATTATAACTTTAGAAATATTAATTTGAGAGAAAAAAGTTTTAGGGAAAAGTTGTAGAAAATTTGTCGATTGAAAAGTTAAGTTATAAGCGTTTTATTGTTTAAACAATTATTAAGAAAGATATAGGTAAAGAAGTCAATAAATGAATCCTAATAGTCGTATAAGTTGTAAACGGTGTGTTAAAAAATATTTCAGAAAAAAAAAAGAGAAATGCATTTATCTATAATAAAGGTCATTACTATTTTTGGCCTAAAGTGCACGGTTACGGAGATATAGGCCGAAACAGTTTTTCTCAAAATGGCGGCACTTCCGCCCTCCTAATTTGTAAGGATTTTGGGGTTTTACATTCAGTGGGTTATTCTGAACATATGTATCAAAAAGATAACTCCTGTAGTTTAGTGCATTATGGACAAAAGTAACGGGCTCCTTAATTGCCTGTACTATGGGGTCAGCGAGTCATATCTAAAAATAAGTTTTGTGTGCAACACAATCAGTCCGGTCGTTTGTCAAAGACGTTGTTAATTAATACGAAACATACTACACTATACTAGGTGCAAAACACTAGATTGCGACGACCCGTATATGTACAAACAGGGTCGCAATATTTTTGTTTAAAGGAGGTTTACTGCTTCTTGCAGGTCTTGGCTGATTTTTAGTATAGCTATTTGGTTATGAGAATACATACACAGTTACTTACATAAAACACTTTATTCTCATTGACGAAAACACAATATACAACTAACACGAAACTTAGCTTATTTGTATACACTTATATACATATTATGTGCCATTGTGAGGTCCTCGATCTCCTCGAACCGCCGAGAGAGAGAGAGAGAGAGAAAGAGAGAGGGAGGGACAAGTCGGTTCAGCAAACGAGGACGTTCGCACGTTAACTTCACCTAGAGGCACGTCTTGGGTCACGGACTTACACGGCCCAAGAGAGAAATAGAGGGAGGGGTCGATTCGGCTAAAGAAGACGTTCGCACCTTAGCTTCACCTAGGGGCAATTCTTGGACACGGACTTGCACGTCCCAAGAGAACAGAAGGGGAAGATCGGTTCAGTTAAAGACAACGTACACACATTAGCTCCACCTAGTGGCAAGACCTGGCGCACGGACGTACACGGCTCAAGAAGATGGGAGGGGGGATCGGTTTAGCTAAAGAGGACGTACACACCTTAGCTCCACCTAGTGGCAATACTTGGGGCACGGACGTACACGAACCAAGAGAATGGAAGGGGGATCGGTTTAGCTGAAGAGGGCGTGCACGCCTTAGCTCCAACTAGTGGCAATTCTCGGTCCACGAACTTGCACGGCACAAGAGAATGGGTGGGAAAAATCGGTTCAGTTAAAGAGGACGTACACACGTTAGCTCCACCTAGTGGTAATACTTGGGGCACGCACGTTCACATCTTAAGAGAATGTGAGGGAAGATCGGCTCAGCTACGCACCTTAGCTTTACCGAGTAGTAGGTGTTGGACACGGACTTACACGGTCCAAGGAGAAAATAACAAGAAAATGTCTTACCCCTCAGAGAACGGCTGGCTTACTTACTTACTTACTAACTCACTTGATAACTCACGGACGGACTTACTGCCGGTGTACAGTGAAAGCGTTCTTATATAGAGGGCTGTTGTAAACTTCAAAGTTTATCCGTTCCACTACTACTGGGCTTGTTGGATAGTGGGAGCTATGTCCCGTGTGGTTTAAAAATTATTCACAGTTGAAGATGCAAAAACGCATTTCACTCATTCCGATAAGAAATGTGTTGATAGTCAATGTTTCGTTGGTTTGTAAACAAAAACTGACAAAACATTTTTTATCGGAATAAGAGAAATGCGGTTTATTATTACAGTTTATCGGTCGGTTTGATACTTGATAGTACTACCGAAAATCAATTTCACAATGGTGTATTCTGTAGAAGAAAGAGTTGAAATAATTACTATTTTTTTCAAAAACGATGACTGTGCCAACCGTACCGCAAATTTGTTTAATGAACGACATCCGAACAGACATGTTAACAGAAAATACATTTTGGAGTTAGTTGCAAACTTTCGACAAAGTGGTTGAGTAGCCTACAAAAAACCGGATCCTGAACGTGAATTTCCGATTAGAAATGAGACTACTGAGATTTAAGTTTTAGGACAAATTGCTGCAGCCCCAATTTTGAGCACGAGAAAATTGGCCACTGTTTCAAACATCAAAAGAAGAACTATTCAGCGAATATTGAAGCATCATAAATTTCACCCGTATAAAATTCATCTTGTACAACTGAATCAAGATTATTTTGATCGGCGGCTGGAGTTTTGTGAAGTTATGACGGGAACTTTATGTTCAATATCTATTTTTCAGACAAGTGTACGTTTTTATTAAACTCTACAATCAATCGTCATAATTGTCGTTATTGGGCAGATAATAATCCAACAAATTTTCACGAAGTCCACACTCAAACTCCACAGAAATTGAATGTCTGGACTGGCATTTTTGGAGACCGTTCAATCGGACCAATTTTTCTTGATGGCAATTTGAGTAGCGAAACGTATTTGGAGTTACTAGAAGATATCGTTTACCCTCTACTAATTGACATTGTTGAAAAGGATGATCGCTATCAAAAAAATCAATTAGTGTTTCAACAAGATGGAGCTCCTTCGCATTTTTCACAACGTGTTAGGGAGTTTTTGAACAGAGAGTTTCCAGGACAATGGATTGGGCGTAGAAGTGCTATTGAGTGGCCCCCTAGATCACCTGATTTAACACCTTTAGACTTCTTTCTATGGGGCCATTTAAAGAGTAGAATTTACGCAACAGAACCGGAGTCTCTGGAAGAATTACGATGACGCATTGTTGAAGAATGACGTCTAATAACTCCACAAATGCTCCAGAATGTCAGAGCTCGTTTTGAACAACATTAGTACTTTTGTATGGAAGCTAATGGTTAACAATTTGAACACTCACCTAACTGAATAAAATTTTTTGAACGTTTGGTTTTGTTTTTTAGTTGTTTTTTTAACGAAAAATTTACTAATTAGTGCATTTCTCATCACAATGAATTAAATACGTTCTTGTTACTCTAGCTGTGAGTAATTTTTAAACGAGTTAATAGAATTTTCAAAAAGATTAGTGTGCTGAATTCAGAAAAAAAATGATGTTACACTAGACCCATGTTCCCTATTTAAAATATAAGGGTTGTTATCACCACCCTTAAGGGGTTGATGTGACAAAGTTGAGTTTTATGTCAAAACATGTCCCTCTCAGTATTGAAATTGACGTGTTTCACCGTTTAAAAAAAATATATCTGGATGCAAAGCGGTCTGTTTCGTTTTCAATGCACCAGCCTGTATTTACAGAAAATCTAAATTCGGAATTTGTATATTTCCGTATGTGAGCAATATTACTTATTAGATATCTCTTCATAAAATATTTTCGGTGCTTAAAACTAAATACATATTTAAACTAAAATTATATTTACGACCAAGTAAACATTCTACGTTTATATATTTCGATATGTGAGCAATCTTAATTAGATATCTCTTCGCAAAATAATTTGGGAGCTTAACACTAAGATATGTAATTAAGCTAAAGTTGTATTTATAGAAAGTGAATGCGTAACTTTTATATTTCGGTATATGAGGAATCTTAAGTATATATCTCGTCGGGATATAATTTCGGTGTTTAAAACTACATATATATTTAGACAAAAAAAGTAACTTCGTTCCAAGAAATAATGATGATATTCATTCCCTTGTTATTGCCCTAACTTGGTGAAGGGTTAAATACAGATACTAAAGACTTCATGCCCAGCTTCACAAGCACCTGTTTTCTTCTCTGCAACAAGTTTTGTAGCACTTATGAAGCCAGTAAAAAATTATCTTCCTCGGTCTTATTATAAAATAGAAAATTAAACGATCAAATCAAACAAAGCACCCGAAGCGAAGCAAATTAGTGATCAAGTTTTGAAAAATAACATTCAAATACTTGCACCTTTACTAGTTCACCTTATCAACTTGATTTTTGAAACGGGAGTTTGCCCTAGCGCGTTTAAAGTTGCAGTTCTAAAGCCTTTAATGAAGAAATGCGATCCCAGGTTCATAGAAAATTACAGACCAGTGTCACTTATATCAAATTTATGCAAAATTTTTGAAAAAACATTAAAGAAGCGTTTAGTTGACTATATGAATAGTCATGGTATTCTATCTCCAAGGCAGTTTGGTTTTAGGGGAAAAACATCGACATGTGACGCAATAGCATATGTTTTGGAAAATATTTAAGACATGGTAGATAATCGCAAACTAACCCTGTGTCTCTTTTCCGACCTCGCTAAAGCATTTGACACAATTAGTCACGAAAGAATGCTCGAAATTTTATATGCATATGGCATAATAGGTCACTGTTTAGATTTCTTTGGGAGTTATCTCAGCAATAGGCTACAGCAGGTGACGGTGAACAGTACACTTAGTAGTCAAAGAGAAATTAAAATTGGGTT
Source organism: Tillus elongatus (assembly GCA_964006375.1). NCBI lineage: Eukaryota > Metazoa > Arthropoda > Insecta > Coleoptera > Cleridae > Tillus > Tillus elongatus. Next base: position 144,166,450 of record OZ023266.1, read on the forward strand.
GCCTCAGGAGACGGTACTGGCACCTGTGCTTTTTACCCTTTACATCAACGACTTGTTGACGCTACCCATGAGGGTATAGTTTCATATACCGATGATACCGCGATAATTTTTTCTGCAGACACATGGGAGGAATGCAAGAATAAGGCGGAATTAGACATGGCAATAATAGCAGACTGGTTTGACTTTAACTTGCTGACGCTAAATTATAATAAGACAAACTTTTTGCGTTTTACTTCATACAAGATCAATTTACCGAACTATAATTTGCTCTCTGTGGGTCCAAGACGTGAGCAGATAGCAATGGTTGCTAGTGTTACATACCTCGGAATAACGATAGATTCGCACTTAAGATGGGATTTACATGTTTCAAAAACCGTTAAGAAACTCAGGTCAATACTTTACAGATTTAAGGAACTCAGTGCGGTTTTATCTTTTCGAGGGGTGAGGTTAATTTACCAGGGCTTGGTTGATTCTGTTTTGAGATATGCAATTTTAACTTGGGGCGCTGCAAATAAAACTACCATACATCCGTTGGAAGTTATTCACAAGCAGTTTCTGAGGATTATATATGGTAGACCATATCGATATCCCACTGAACAGCTTTATAAGGGGTCTAATTTCTTTCAATAAGACAACTATATAGTGAAGCCATTTTGAAGTGGCAGTTTAAGAGGGACATAACTTTTTTGCAGCATAGCTACGAGACTAGACTTAGAAGCCAAGAGAATATTATGGTTGGAAGGGCGAAGAAAACTATGGGGACTTAGTGCTTTTACTACATTGCACCTCGGTTATTTAATTTAATACCAGCTGAAATACGAAATGAAAGACGGTATCAGGTTTATAAGAAACAGGTTACGAGGTGGATTAAGAATGGTGATTACACTTATTTTGAATACTTTGTCGAACAAGGATCTAGGTATACTGATTGAGCTTCATTTTGGACAGTGTGTGTGAATGTAGAGAAATGAGGTAGCAAATAGGTAGTGTTTGTAAGATATAGTATATAATATAAAGTAGCATATATGGTATAAGTGTGCATATAAAAATGGAATATATGGGAGAGAGTAAGTAAAAGTATGTAATATGTGTGTGTAAGTGTGCGTGGATAAAAAGAAAATAATGGAAAAATGAAGGATTGTATTATTTGCCTCAATAAGTAGAACGGATATAAATTTTCCGTAGATTATAAGGCTCCCTGTGCTCCTTGTTGTTTAGTTTAATTTAGATTTACTTTAAGCTCCGCACACTGTTCCCTTACGCTCAAATTCATAAATAATAGAACTTTTGTGAGGTAACATTGCGTTTATTATACATATTTAGTTATACTGGTTGTTAATAGGAAGACTGTAAAGATGGTGATAATAAACGTTATTATTATAAAATAGAAAAAGTCTATGGCTAACGGAATAACTGTTTCAGAGTTATAAATACCTGCACCACCACTACTATCTGTATTAATAATCTGACATGTTCGCTAAATTAGTCACTGTTAGTGGTTAATGACTTTGTCATAATATATACCTACTAAGTATTTAGGTATTCTCGTTAATTTAGGCGAATAATAAATACAAATTCGCAATATAGTACGGGATCCGGCTGCAAAATTAGTACATTAATAATCTAGATTATCAAGATTTAATTTTTAAGTATTTTTACAACTAGGAGAAGTCACTTTTCATCAGGTGCCAATTAAAAATTACCCGCCAGTATTATTAATTAAAATATAATTAATTTACTTTTAGAGAAACATTTCGTTAACATCTTACGGAAATAAAACCTACACAACTTCACAACAGTGTATTTAAAATATCTGAAACGTCATAGTTGCTGCTGATTGCTTAACCGCTACCTCTACGCAGCCAGGTGTAAACAGGTATAATTTTATTAAAACTTTTCGTTCTTAACGTACACTCATTTCATTTATACCACATTAAAGCTCATTTTTTTCTGTAGTTAATGATATAAAGGTGCCTATATAAAAAAAAACCGCAAATCAAAGTTTCCTACCCTAAAAGATGCTAGGTATAAAAAATAAAGTGACAGAGAGTGATCGCGCGACGCTACTTGTTAGACAAGGATGCTCAATGTCAGCTGAACGTATTTTTTGAGCTATTGCGCATGCTCCGATAAATAGGGTTCTCAACCAACGATCTAAGTAGTAATAAAAATGACTGGACTCAGATGCTTATCGGAGCATGCGCAATAGCTCAAAAAATACGTTCAGCTGGCATTGAGCATCCTTGTCTAACAAGTAGCGTCGCGCGATCACTCTCTGTCACTTTATTTTTCATACCTAGCATCTTTTAGGGTAGGAAACTTTGATTTGCGGTTTTTTTTTATATAGGCACCTTTATATCATTAACTACAGAAAAAAAATGAGCTTTAATGTGGTATAAATGTAATGAGTGTACGTTAAGAACGAAAAGTTTTAATAAAATTATACCTGTTTACACCTGGCTGCGTAGAGGTAGCGGTTAAGCAATCAGCAGCAACTATGACGTTTCAGATATTTTAAATACACTGTTGTGAAGTTGTGTAGGTTTTATTTCCGTAAGATGTTAACGAAATGTTTCTCTAAAAGTAAATTAATTATATTTTAATTAATAATACTGGCGGGTAATTTTTAATTGGCACCTGATGAAAAGTGACTTCTCCTAGTTGTAAAAATACTTAAAAATTAAATCTTGATAATCTAGATTATTAATGTACTAATTTAGCAGCCGGATCTTAGACTAATAATATCTGGCCATTATCGCACAATTTATCGAGATCACAAACACAATACGGATATTAACAATATCGGAACCCCCCTGGATCTAAAGTTTAATAACAAACCTGCATATAAATATTACAGCCTATTACGTAGCGTAGCGATAAGGGCTCCATAAATAACCACACGTAACCCAGTTTAGCCCACTAAGTTTGCATTAAACTATCCCTGCATCTAATATCTCCCTCTTTTATCTATTCCAGATAGCAACTTCGTGCTGGGCAATGCACAGGTGCCCACCCTCTATCCGATCGTATACTGTTCGGATGGCTTCTGTGAGCTCACGGGCTTCGCCAGGGCTCAAATCATGCAGAAGGGATGCGCCTGCAAGTTCCTGCACGGACCGGAAACGAAAGATGAACACAAAGCCCAGATAGACAAGGCCCTTGAGTCGAAAAATGAACTCAAGCTCGAAGTTATATTCTACAAAAAGAATGGTAAGTGAGAGAAAGGCGGCGTTGAGTTGCTTTTGTTCTTCGTGAAATGTTTTTCGATGTGTTTGCTTGTCGTAAATTTAGACTTTTGTGTGTGGAAAACACTTCAATATTTTGTCCTTAAATTAGACGAGTTACTGTTCTGGACTTGATGTCAAACAAACCGTAAAATTGTAGAGAGAAGTGTCTATTACAGGGTAAAATTTTACGCTTAGCTTTCAGTAAATTTAAAAAAAAAGTATACCAAGGGGTGAAAACTAGGCCCCATAGAACACATATCCGGGGTCAGTTTCAATTTAGATATATATATATATATATATATATATATATATATATATATATATATATATATATATATATATATATATATATATATATATATATATATATATATATATATATATATTGTATTGTTATTTAAAGCATGCGAATTATAATTGTGCTTTAATATATATTGATAATTTTTAAAATAAAAATTTTGAAAAGATTTCTTCAAATGAGCGCGAACTAAGCCCTCTGGAGTCCATATCCGGGGCTAGCTTCAGTTTTATCGGCTTACATATATACATGGTGACACATTTCTACGCTAAAGCTCAATATATCTGTTATTACACAAGATACGAGAAAAACTTGTACAAGTTAATTATCGGCTGTCTTGAGCTGCAACTTATAAAATTATCAGGACAATTACAGAGTGGCCCATAAGTTGCTAGTGATACAAATTTTCTTTTGTTTTTCGAACACTCCTTATATTATTGCATATTGCTTTTTTTATCGAATTTTAATGCCTCTTTGTATAGAATTAATTTGATAGCGTTCATCGTTTACGTGTTATTTCGATTGTGTTGCAACTTTTCACATTTTTGGCACATATTAAAAATTTTGATAGAGCGTTTTAGCAAATTCACTAATGGGGAGATCTATATATATATATATATATATATATATATATATATATATATATATATATATATATATATATATATATTGCTATGGTATTCTACTTTACTTTATGGGTAGCATATACCTGCAAAAATTTATTATAGAGCTGAGAACATATGTCTTAATCATCAGGTTGGGTTCCTTATAATTACAGCTAGCTTCTACTAATTAAAATTCACTAATATGTGTTATTTAAATTCATTTATTGATTTTCACTTGATCAAAATTACTATCACTTTGCACAGATGGCTATATAACAATTTTGCTGATTAAATATCAACCAAAAACAATACTTCCGTTAATTACAATCTGTTATACATTCCATTTAATTCATTACACAAATTTTACGGTGTCTATTTGACACACATTAAATACAAACAGAAACGTTTAAAGCATTCATTACATAAACATAAATTGAAAAATCCTATTAAAATATTTAACTGTGCCGATATGACATTTGTTAAATACAAAGAGATATTTTAAAACATTCTTTACATAAATATAACTTGAAAAATCCTATTAAAACATTCTGGTAACATTATAACTAATTACACAATTAATTAAACATGGATACTACATAATCAATATACATCGATAATTCTACAGAGATCACGGTCTCTTTCCGTTTATTTCAAACAAAATTTTTGTTTTTGAAATTTATTAGCACAAAAATATTTGATTGTTGTTGTAAAAATGGTGAAATTCAACCCGCACTGGTCAATTTAAGAAAAGGTAACACTTACTGACATATTTTCCATTGGATTATTTATTGTTCTTCCATTAATGCGGACCTTGATTAATTATTATTATCTTTCGAATTTGTCCATGCCATAGGTTACTGTCCATTTATTGGTTATTAACGGATTTACTTCGTTAACATATTGATATATTTATTCCATAGTCGTAGCACTTTGGAGGTGTTTTATACCCTCTCTTCGATGCACTCTGGAATCTCTTATGTCAACTTACATAGTTATGACGATGATCACTTGGTCTGATAAAGTGGTACTGATGAATTCACTGGATGGAAAAGACAAGACAAGCCGGATCCTCTCGGACCGTTGCTTTTATAATTTTCTTACAGGTGAAAAAACGCTATTGTTCGTCACACCACCTGTGTTTAAATTTTCCGTCAAACCTTTAACGTCTTTTTACGCTTTTTTCTCACACGCACCTTAACTTAATACTACACAAACTTCTGTTTTTTACAAATAACCTCCGCTCTTTTAATATGGTGAGTCTTTAGCTAGCTTGGTCATATCTATTTTTTCTTATACAATAAAATCAACAGAACTACAATTATATTATCTACAATCTCATTCTCCCTACAAAACTGAAGCATTGTTCTTGGTTTCTTTGTGGATATTTCTAGAATATATAATTTTTTATTACTCGAATGTAACTTAACATCGAGGGTTGCTACATGGGTCACTGACATTCATGTCGGGCGTTGACATCTCCTGCCAAAACTCTTTCATTGCTACATTAGGGTGTATACACTTATTTTATATATACTAGTATGCATAAATTTCCCGTTTTCCTATTAAAATTTCGTAATATTTCCTATCATTTGCTATCTATAGCAATTCCCCCTTTCTAAAAGTGAGTCTGGATACTGTTTGCTAGTCAGATCATCTTTATTCATTGACTAAAATATTTTGTTCAAAATCGCCTTTTTTGACATTCCAAAATTTTATTTTATTCTAAATCGACTTTTATGACATTTCACTCATTACAACCCTTTATTTTATTTAAAATTGCCTTTCATGACATTCTAATATTAAAACTCTTAAATTTAATTCATAATCGACTTGTATGACACCTTAATAATTAAAACATTTTATTTTATTCAACACCGCTTTTTATGGCTCACCAATTGGTTTTATATATTTCTCTCTTTTGGCAAATCAATTGATTGTTCTATATGATCTAAATTTATGCCATCCCCTGGTTATTTCGATTTATTCAAACTTCCCTCAGAATTTATTTCAATAAATGACAGTTATTGGTATTTTTATTTGTCATATTTTTATGGGGTATCTTTCCTTTCAATCTTATTTCATTATGCTAAATTATCATATCTTTATACTACCATGGAATAGGACTATGTAATACTTCTATTATTTATCAACTTCTAATAATTTATCTTTTCTACATAACATATACGGTCTCCCTACTTCTGACTTTTCACATACCCCCTATACATATTTCACTATTACTTGCATCATATTATATTTGTATTATTCATTCTATATACTTTCAATATTCTTTTCAACATTCTATTCACATATATACTTCAATAATTCGGGACCGACCTCTTTGGGATCGCCCATATACTATACTTCATTTTAAATGACCGATATCTTTGTATCGTTAATCATTTTACTTCACCTTTTTCATATTTCAATCTTATCGCTACACCATCTATACAAATTCTTTCCTATCAATCCGACCCTTATATATTCTATCTTTTTGCTAATTATAATTATTTCTCGGTACTTAACCGGTTTCTGTTTTTTAGACCTTTTACATATTTTTCTCGTCTACTGATTCCATGTTTCCTATTACTCAATAATAATACTAATAATTTTCTATTTTATTTTAACTTATTTCCCCCTTTCTACCGTTGAATTATGATTATATTAATTGACTTATCCAATAACTGCATCTAATTCGAGCACTGCTCCTTATTTATTATCATTTAAATTTTCTTATGAAATTTCGCTTTTCTGATTCGTATTTCTTTGCGCCATTATTTAAATGCCTACTTGTTTTATTTTCTATACTCAGGGTATAAATTCTTCGGGTTATTTAAATGCCTACTTGTTATATTTTCTGTACTCAGGGTATAAATTCTTCGGGTTATTTAAATGCCTACTTGTTATATTTTCTGTACTCAGGGTATATATACTGTAATTTTTATTTTAAATTGACCAACTTTTCGTCATATAGTTCTAACTAATCAATTTTATTTATTTTAGGAGAAGTTTCTTTGTCTGGTAATTTTATTATTTATTTTGTACATTAAAATTCATCTATTCGGCATGCGATTATCCTTTTCCTTGCTTAGGTCATATTGGATTCGATCAAGTTCATGCAGATTAATTTTTCTTTATCTTAAATTTTTGCTTTTTGCTTTCGAAATTAAAATTGCTATAGTTGCAATGACGTTTCTTATTATTCAAATTATTATGCCAAATATGTCTGTTCTTAAGTTCCGGCTTATACCTTTTAAATTTATTATAATTTCCAGAATCTTTGTTTTTATAAAATTTCTATGACTGGATTCGTATTCATCATGAAAATTATTGTTTTTAACGAGAAGGTTTCTAAATTTATCATTGCGGCTATTGCTATTATTTTCTGCATAATTTTTATTACATTGAAGCATAGTTTCATTTTTCTGGTCATTTCCAATATTGATACAGTAAAAATAATGTGTTGCCCTTATTAATTTTTCTTCGGCAGTATATATGAATTTTTCCGGGCTCATTTCTAGTATATTTTCGTCCGGTAGTAATTCCTCTTCTATGTATTTTTCTGGGCTTGTTTCTGGTATATTCTCTTCGATTTTAATTAGTTGTTCATCAGTTTCCTGCTCGACTCGGGCTTCATTTCCGTCAATTGGCTCCACACGCGTTTCGACCTTTTTAATGTCGTACCTCATCATTTCCGTTTCTTCCTGTATTTCGTCACGGCACGACTGTATTACTGTGTCCAGTTCCGTCTTGATTATTTCATGGCTTTCTTGGCATTTTTCTAGCGTTACTGTTACCTCAGTATCCAGTTGATAAATTTTATTCACTTCTGTTAAAATCTCCGTTTTGTTTTGTTGTATATGTTCATATAATCTCCCAAAATTTTCATCCGTATGTTTAATATATTCTTTTTGTTGTTTTTCCAACTTGCTAATATCTTGTTTAATTTCATTTTTGTTTTCTTCGAATTTATTATTCATGTTTTCCTCCAATTTGTTGTGGTTTTTTTCCAATTTGTTGTTGTTTTCTTCCATTTTCTTGAACAAAACGGCGAATAACTTGTCCATTTTTGATTCTTCCTCCTGTCCTTTTACTGTTTCCTCCAGAGGACTTTCCTTGACAGCGCTATTCTGTCCCTTTTCTTTTTCTATTATAAAGGTTTCATCGCCCCGATATTCGGTTTCTTCTTCTTCCTGTGATATGGTCCCTTCTTCCGAACTTGCTTTACGTCCCCTCCATTCCGTGAACTGTTTAGGTTTTTGTGGTTCTGATTATAGGTTCTTCAGATTCTGGCCCAATTGGTTTATCACTTTCTAACTGTTTTTCCCCGGACATGTTCATGCTTAATTTATTTAATTTCCTTGTGCATTTAAAATTTAATTGTCCCCCTTTCTAAGCTTTGACCCTTTCAAATACACCACCTATATTTATTTTTCATAAAACAATTGGTAATATGTGCAACTTACTGTTTCATATTAAAATATCATACGGTATTAGAATTTTTGCTAATTTTCAATAAATTGGTTGAATTGATTTTTTTTAACTATACTGTATTTAAATGAGTCGTGCTAATTTATTTTAAATTGGTTTACTTCTAAATCCCTTGTGTTACAATACTATTACGTTTTTATGAAAATTTGCTTTATTCTAACGTAATCAAAATTTTATTAAAATTTAACAGAAACCCTGTATTTGTGCCAATCATGTGCTATATTGCGAACAAATGTTTATTTTATTAAAATTTTCTATGAAAATAAATTAATTTTTGGCACAAAAAAAAATTTTTATGCCCCACTGTTGGGCCGCCATTTTGCTAATTTCTTGGCGGACCAACTTGATTTTAAGTTATGATGGTTTGAAACTAATTTTTTTTTCTATGAAAATAAATTAACTTAGACCAAAAAAAATTTTGATAATTATATGATTATGTATTTTTTTAAAGCCCTTTAGTTGCGGCGCCATTTTGCTAATTGGCGACCTGCAACGTTTATTTTATTTGAATTTTTCTATGAAAATAATTTTATTTTTACACACAAATTTTTTTTTTTTTTTTTTTTTTTTTAAATCATGTTCTTTTTAGGTCAAATTTTTCTAAAAGTCCCACGACTTGGGCGCCATTTTGCTATGTTCTTGTACTTTATTTTATGGGTAGCATATACCTGCAAAAATTTATTATAGAGCTGAGAACATATGTCTTAATCATCAGGTTGGGTTCCTTATAATTACAGCTAGCTTCTACTAATTAAAATTCACTAATATGTGTTATTTAAATTCATTTATTGATTTTCACTTAATCAAAATTACTATCACTTTGCACAGATGGCTATATAACAATTTTGCTGATTAAATATCAACCAAAAACAATACTTCCGTTAATTACAATCTGTTATACATTCCATTTAATTCATTACACAAATTTTACGGTGTCTATTTGACACACATTAAATACAAACAGAAACGTTTAAAGCATTCATTACATAAACATAAATTGAAAAATCCTATTAAAACATTTAACTGTGCCGATATGACACTTGTTAAATACAAAGAGATATTTTAAAACATTCTTTACATAAATATAACTTGAAAAATCCTATTAAAACATTCTGGTAACATTATAACTAATTACACAATTAATTAAACATGGATACTACATAATCAATATACATCGATAATTCTACAGAGATCACGGTCTCTTTCCGTTTATTTCAAACAAAATTTTTGTTTTTGAAATTTATTAGCACAAAAATATTTGATTGTTGTTGTAAAAATGGTGAAATTCAACCCGCACTGGTCAATTTAAGAAAAGGTAACACTTACTGACATATTTTCCATTGGATTATTTATTGTTCTTCCATTAATGCGGACCTTGATTAATTATTATTATCTTTCGAATTTGTCCATGCCATAGGTTACTGTCCATTTATTGGTTATTAACGGATTTACTTCATTAACATATTGATATATTTATTCCATAGTCGTAGCACTTTGGAGGTGTTTTATACCCTCTCTGCGATGCACTCTGGAATCTCTTATGTCAACTTACATAGTTATGACGATGATCACTTGGTCTGGTAAAGTGATACTGATGAATTCACTGGATGGAAAAGACAAGACAAGCCGGATCCTCTCGGACCGTTGCTTTTATAATTTTCTTACAGGTGAAAAAACGCTATTGTTCGTCACACCACCTGTGTTTAAATTTTCCGTCAAACCTTTAACGTCTTTTTACGCTTTTTTCTCACACGCACCTTAACTTAATACTACACAAACTTCTGTTTTTTACAAATAACCTCCGCTCTTTTAATATGGTGAGTCTTTAGCTAGCTTGGTCATATCTATTTTTTCTTATACAATAAAATCAACAGAACTACAATTATATTATCTACAATCTCATTCTCCCTACAAAACTGAAGCATTGTTCTTGGTTTCTTTGTGGATATTTCTAGAATATATAATTTTTTATTACTCGAATGTAACTTAACATCGAGGGTTGCTACATGGGTCACTGACATTCATGTCGGGCGTTGACATCTCCTGCCAAAACTCTTTCATTGCTACATTAGGGTGTATACACTTATTTTATATATACTAGTATGCATAAATTTCCCGTTTTCCTATTAAAATTTCGTAATATTTCCTATCATTTGCTATCTATAGCAATATATATATATATATATATATATATATATATATATATATATATATATATATATATATATATATATATATATATATATATATATATATATATATATATATATATATATATCCAACCGAAAGCTCAAAAAATAATTATCCGATTTGGATAAAACTCGGAGTACCTTTATTTTATTAATGACTTCGATGAGTTCGTTAGCCAGGAAAATCGGACAGGGTTTTCCGGAAATATTTTGAGTTTTCTTTGTTTCTCCGAAAATTACTAAGCTATTTTTATAAAATTTTGTGTGTTGCCGTAGGAAATACCTTACTACGTACCAAAATTCAACCTTCTAAGTTTATAGAAAATTAAGTTATTCAAATTTGAAATATTGAATGAAAATTCACTACCATAACGCACTTGCGGCGTCCCGAACTTTTTTGAGAAACAATTTGAAAAAATGTTTGCAAGGTCTTACCATCGATACCTCTATATTAGCGTATTTTTTTAATAAAAATTCGCTAAAAATGAAACAAAGTGTTGTTGATAACAGGTGACCGTTGACCAATCAATACTCTGACGAACGTATGGCCACACTCTCCCTATACAGTCACTGTAGTAAAAACTAAACCGCTCTCTGATATTTTATTCTGAATTGATTTGACAATCATATTTTGATTAACGTGACGTTTTATAAACTAAAATTTCTCAAATAGTCACATAATTTATGCAAATTTTCATTTAAAAAAATTCGCTGTTAGAGAGGTCACGATGAAAAGCTTTAAAAAAAAATCTCTTCAGATTATCGTTAATTTGGGTCCCTAGGATCCTAAACCAAGGTCGGTTAAAATTTGTATATGTTTATATATATATATATATATATATATATATATATATATATATATATATATATATATATATATATATATATATATATATATATATATACATAATTTGTTTTCTGCACTTCTTGTGATTTTTTATTGGTTTGCGTGGGTTTGTCTATTTGCATGGCCTTAATAAAGGCCATACAAATAGACAAATTATCTAACCACAGTGATCAAGACAGAAGACCAATACACACGACACAGTCCGAAGGCACAACCACTCAGAGAACAGTACACCGACCAATAGAAGCTCAACGCGCAGGCGCCACGTACAATCTCAGAGGTAGACTATACAGGAGCGATTACAGTCAGTAGAGTGCTGATGATGAACCGGGACAGTTCGAAACTGCAGTCCACGCAAACCAATAAAAAATCACAAGAAGTACAGCAAACAAATAAAGTGTATATCTAAAAGTGATTACAGTGTAGTGCAACATTCCAAATATATATATATATATATATATATATATATATATATATATATATATATATATATATATATATATATATATATATATGTGTGTGTGTGTGTGTGTGTGTGTGTAATTCGAGCGATAAATGAAAAAAAATACTCCACTGATTTGTACGAAATTTGGCACATATCCTAATTGTATTAACACCGCAGACGAGTTCAGCTATGACGTACATTTTTTCCCCAAAAATATACAAAAACATAATTGAAAACGCTATATTTTTGTAAGTATCAGAGTAACTGAAATTAAACTACACTTGTGGCTAGAGATGGTGTAAGTAAACCTATGTTGTAAATAATAAGTAATTTGGCACACAATATTTAAAGTGTTTTACATATTAAAAATTAAATTCGAAAGACATGCGTTGAAACGACTTAGTTGTTAAAGTCCAATGCTTGTCAGAAAGAATAGTTAACTGCCACGCGCAGAACCTTCCACAGGTACAACGTTAGCCAAACTAAATAAATAACAGCCATAAACCATACTACCCGAACCAACAATCGTTTAATGTTGGCCACAAATATCGCATTTGACAGACGACATTAAATTAAGAATTTGCCAAGTGATTGTTATTTAACTGGGGATTTAATCAATTTTTAAAATACAATATATGTGTACCCTAATGAACGGCCCCAAATACAGTTTTAGCACAGCATATATATATATATATATATATATATATATATATATATATATATATATATATATATATATATATATATATATATATTATGCTCTGGGTTTAGACTGAAAGTGTGGCATAATATAGTAGAAATGCAAACAAAATCAAATTAAGTCTCTATAACAATGATTATAGAATAGTTTCCTTTATATTTAACCTTAAACATAAAACGTCATATAAGACCAAAACAATTATTAAATAGGTTTCAATGGCAATTCTACTAATTCTGTAATTAATTGTTACAAATACTTTTAATATAATATCCCAGGCATGATGCCGGTGTCAAGTATCATGTCAACAAAACGTTAGTTAACGTATGCTTAGATAGCTTAGTGCTAGCGTGTTTGTCTTCCACGCAAATAGTTGCCTGATCGTTTCCAGCTCAATGAATGTATCGTTTGGTTTTTGTTTTATTTTGACATTTGGATAAACAATAGCGTAGAGATTTCATACCTGAATACGATACCTGATCTCATTCTGAATAACTTTGTCACCTTTGAGCCTGAAATTATAATTTTCAGCAGACATTTTGTTATTGTTGATATTGAAAAACCCAGTTTGATTAGGTTGACTAAAACGAAATTATTATAGCGATTAATTAGGAAAAATAACTGCTACGTTGGTAATTTGGCAGATAACTTTTCTAAATATGAATCAAGTTTCCTTCTAGAAATCTTTTGTGACTTAATGAAATTTTTCTGAAAATGAGTTATACGTGACATTTTTGATAATAGCGAGATATCGATGGTAACACTTTCGAAATAATTTTCAAGTGTGCTCGTACTAGGACCTCTAAAATCGATCTTCAAGGTCGGTGTATGTTTGAAGCATTAATTTTTGTAATATGCCGTATAATAATAGTGTACAATTCTCATGAAAATTCACTACTATAACGCACTTGCTGCGTCCCAAAATTTTTTCTTTTCTGTATTGCCTTATAGATCTGAAAGCTTTTTCGGATTTTGAAGCTATCTCTTTAATTTTGTTGCTAAATTTGAATTGTCGACAGTATCTCTACCCTTTATTTGGAAGAGAAATCTCTTCAGATGTAGTAGTAGTAGTAGTAGTAGTAGGTTTTTTTTTTTTTTTTTTTTTTTTTTTTTTTTTTTTTTTTTTTTTTTTTTTTTTTTTTCTATGGTGGAGGTGAATGCATTTACGCAGACCAGTCCCTGGTTCTTCCACAATCAGTCGCCAGCTGGTACTGTGGGACTCCCCTTCCCTCCAGGTCAGGACTACCCACTAAACACCCCCATATTCATAGAGATGTGACGGAATCACCCTTAGGTATTGCTTCATCACACCCTACTCCATGTTGTTTTTTCCTTTTCTCTTCCCTTTTTTTTTTTTTCTCTGATTTCCCTTATTCCCTTTGTTCGGCTTCCTTAAGTATTAAGATTTCCCTAATGAGTTTGGCAATAGCCTCCCACTTCGCTGGTGCTTCAAGCATGTGATCTATAATGTTTCTGGTTGTCAAACTACCTCCAATTTCTATTGCAGTCCTCTCTCTCACCTCGGTCCATCTGCTACACTCCAAAATTGTATGCCCGGCAGAGTCTTCTTCTCCACAGTAGTAGCATCTGTCGCTTTCTACGATCTTCATTTTATTCAGGTATTTTCCGAATCTACCGTGGCCAGTTAAAAATTGCGTTAAGTGATAGTTCACCTCGCCATGTTTCCGTGTTAACCAGGGTACTATTTCTGGAATGAGTTCCTTGGTCCACTGAGCGGTCCTGGTTTCCTCGCTCCATTCTGCCTGCCACTCTGCCAGTGTCGTCAGTCGTGCCCTTGTTCTCTGCCCTTGTCTATTTTCGTTCTTTTCATATGACCGTTCCCTGATCAGTAGGTGAATAGGTATCACCCCTGCCACCACTTGCACTGCTTTTGTAGATACTGTCCTATATGAGGAGGATATTCTAATTGCCGCTTTTCGCTGCACACTTTCCAAAATGCGTCTGTATCTTGCCATCTCCGCCCAGTCCTTCCAAACAGGTGCTCCATAGAGAATAATAGAATTCACCACACTGCAGAGGATTCTTCTACTACTCGCCCTTGGGCCGCCAATATTAGGCATTAGTCGACTCAGGGCTGCTGCAACTTTCTCAGCTTTCTGTGCTACTTCTCGAATGTGCTTACTCATGCTCATATTATGCCCCAGCTGAATCCCAAGGTACCTCAGAGATCTACTGGAGTTGATGTTCTTTCCTCCTATGTTGACTTCAATCGTCTTTACGGTTCTCCTTCCATTTAGGATTATGATCTCTGTTTTCTGCGGGGCTAGCTCGAGGCCTTTTTTGTGCATCCAAATCTCTACCAGGCCAACAGTCCATGTTATCTTTTCCTCTATCTCTACCTTATCTTTCCCACAAACAGCCAGCGCCAAATCGTCGGCATACCCAACGATAGTTGTGCCGTCTGGCACCGGGAGCTTCAGGACGTCGTCATAATAGAGGTTCCACAGGGTAGGCCCCAGTACAGAACCTTGGGGTACACCACTTGTGATACTCATCGTGTGTGTTCCAATCAGTATTATCCTGTTTTCCAGGTAGCTGCACAGTAATTTTATCAGGTACAGTGGGATCTTCCGTCTTTCCAGTTCACCGACTACCCCTTCCCATGGGACGGTGTTGAAGGCATTCCTCACATCCAACGTAACAAGAGCCATATAGCTACTTGTATTCTTCGAGTCCTTTTCGATCCCACTTACCTTCTGTATAGCATCTAGTGTAGAATGTCCCTTTCTGAAGCCATACTGTGTGGGTGCAAATCCCCCTCTCTGCTCTATTTCATTCAGCAATCTCCCGTTTAGGATTTGCTCAAAAAGTTTGGCATCCGAGTCAATGAGACTGAGTGGGCGATATGACTTTCCTCCAGCCTTCTCTATCAGAATTAGCCTAGCTGTCTTCCATTCCTCGGGAAAAGTACCTTCCTTTAACAGCTTATTGTAGATCTGAGTGAGTAGTTCAGGTCTTTCTGTTGCCAACAACTTAATCACATCCGAGGGGACTCCATCTGGGCCTGCAGCTTTCCCTGCTTTCATCCTACGTCCAGCTTCTCTAACCTCTTCCTCACTACACATTTTAATATTTTCAGGTGTTAATTCGATACTAGGCCACCTCTTAATTATATGTTTTGGAAATAGCTTTCTTGCTATCTGCACCTGTTCGTCCTCTGTGCATGCATTTACTGGGTGCATCCGGAGTTTGCCTAGGACTATCTGATATCCTTTGCCCCATATATCCTCATCAATCTCTTTGCACAGGAGTTTCCAAGCCTGCAGTTTTGAATTTGCAATCGCTTTTTTCAGTTCATTGCGGCATTGGTTATATTGGGCGCGCAGTTGGTGTTTTGAGGCCTCGTCAATATTACTTCTTCTATTGGCTCTCGTCACCTCTCTCTTTGCTTTTAGACTCTTTTTTCTTAACTCTGAGATTTCTGAGTTCCACCAATAAGCACCTCTCCTTCCGGTAGTAAGGCGTCTCTTAGGTAGTACTGCATTGCATGCGCTGCTTACCGCATTTCTCAAGCCTTTTACATTCTGGGTGAAATCGGGTCGTTTACATTCCTCTTCAAGCTTTTGGAGCAATGGGTTTCTTTTCTCTTCTTTAAATCGCCACCCCGTAAGTTGAATGTGCTGGTCCGGTCTTCGCCCCTTGTGCTCTATCTCTATGTGGATGTTTCTGTGGTAGCTGAGGTTTTCCTCGTCTCCTACCTGCCACCTGGTCACATCTTTTGCCATATTAGAGGTGCAGATCGTGATATCTATGAAGGAGCTTCCTCCGTTCCTTTCAAACGTAGGCTTCTGACCATCGTTAAGTATTGTCAGATCACCACTGCTTATCCATTCTGCTAGTGCCACTCCTTTGCGGTCCTCTATAGGAGACCCCCAGCAATATGCCTTCGCGTTAAAGTCGCCTCCTATCAGAATCCTTTTTGTATGCCTTCTCGCACTTAGATCTAGGTCATCTATAAACTGTCTAAAACCTTCTGCTCCTGTTGCAGGTGACAAATAGCACGAATAGAAAACTGTTTCTTGGGTTTCCAGCCATACATATCCCATCCCACTACCGGTTTTATGTCTGTTTATTTTGCTATCTGCTAAATAAATTGCTGCATCAGTATTCCTATCTGTAATCCATCTAGGGTGTTGCCTTGTCATATTTTTGTTTGGTTCAGCAACCAGTGCGAGAGCTATTCCCTCAGCAGCGCATGTGTGTATGAGTAAATCCACCGCCCTTTTGCATCTGTCCACGTTAACTTGGATTAGTTTCATTGTGTTGTTGTCCTTTTCAACTTCTCCTTCTTTTCATTTTCTACAATTTTTCTAAATTCTGGGCACCGAGTGGTTTCTGCCTTGTGTCCTTCCACATTGCAGAGGTAGCATCTTGGTTCGTTTTGGCAATCTCGCTTCTGGTGGCCTATTTCTCCACACTTATAGCACATGTCTGCAGCGTCCTTAATTCCACACTTGGCCGCTGTGTGTCCCACCCTGTGACATCTGTAGCACCTTGTTGGGGAGCTGATTTCTCTAATTCTCCATCTGTGCCATCCATCACCAATCACTCTTTTTTTAATAAGGAGTTGGGCTAACTCTTGCTGTAGAGTTATAAAAGCATACTTCACACCATTCTTGTTAGCCTTTTCGGCTAGTCTTAGTTGCATCTTTTCCTCTAATTGGTTATCTGCAATTTCTCTTTGCAGGATTCTCTGTACATCTTCTCTCTCTGTCGTCTCATCAATGTCCAAGAGTATAACAGTTTGCTTTCTCTGTTTCCTATCAACATCTGCTTTACCTTCTAGTTTTGTGGACAACAGTTCAGTAAAGGCTTGCCGGCTCTTTTCTTCATTACCCCTTATCCTAAGTTGCACATTACCACTGCTTGTCTTATGCATTCTTTCAATTGTTATGCTTTCAGCATTTACCTCTCTTTTCATATTTTTTATTATGTCCGCGTATGTTATTCCATCTCGGGGTTTCACTATTATAGTGTCTCTATTCTTTGCTTTCCCTCTTATGATTGTTTTCATACCACCATGAGGATGTGACTTGTTTGTGTTGCTATCCACTTGACTTTCAGCTTTTTTATTCCCCTTAGTCTTGTAGAGTGTTATGCCTTGTTTTTCTTTTCTATAAACGTATTCCAAAATTTTTCTTAGGCAAACTTCATCCACCCCCTTTGTCGCTCGGCAGATGGGTGCATCCCTTTTGTTTCTGTTGGTTATTCCTATAACCTCGAGAAGGTTATTTTTTAGGGCTGTTTTATCTAACAGTAAGTCTTCCTCCCCTATCATTATCAGATAGGTGTATCTTTCGATGTTGTCCGCAGTATCTTCTCCTTCACCAGTGATTATTCTACTTGATGTAACACAACACATCATTTTTCCTACTTCTAGTTTGTTCTCTTCTAGAATAGTCTCTATCTGTGGATTGTTGTCAGTAATATGTTTCATTTGGGTATTACTCATTTCAGCACCCTTTTTGAGGATGATCATTTGATCTTTTTGGGAACTTGCATCCTCTTTGGTAACCTGACATTTTTTATATGCCCCCTCCGGCCATTTGAGCTCTATTAATTCTTGTAGCTCTCTTTCACCGAGATCATTATTCAAAGCATCCTCTATTCAGTTTATTAACCTTTCCTTTTCTACTTGTTTCTCATTCCCTGTTTGGGTGCTTATTTCCTTTGTTGCTTTTTTAACGCTTCCTTGCTCTTGGTCTTTGGTGCTTGCTGTGTACTCCTGGATAAGTTCCTCAATAAACTTGGTTGCAACGGGCATTCTTTTCGAATATCTATCGAGTTTGCCTATGGCTGACTTTATTTCCATCTTCGTATTCGGGATCTTGATTGTTAATGCTTGGAGAAACTCCGCTTCCCTTGTGGTCTTTTGTATCAGGTCTTTAAGCAGGGCATTCTCTTTTTCAATTCGTTGTATAAATTTCCACGCCTCTTCTGTCTCCATCCGCTTTTTTTCTGGTGTTTCCACTCTTTTTCGTTTGTTCTCTCTTCCTGCCTGTTCAGTACTGCTGTACTCGGTAGCGCTTGGTTCAGATTTTTCCTCCTTCCTGACTGGGGATCTCTGTATAGAGTCCCTCCTCACAAAGGGGTCATAATTACCATCCTGTAGGTGCAATGACAAATTGTCCCCCCCAGAATCCGTGGGACAGCCCTCTTGCAGAGAGGGGTGGGATTCCCCGGCATCGCCGGTACCCACCTGGGGTATCACTTCCGCGCGTTTATCTGTCATCTCATCCATTGTGCGAATTTTGGCTTTTTGGTTTAAAGCGGGAAATGAAATGGCACCTAGCCCTCGGATACCCTAATAGCGTCGGTGCCAGAAAAGAACAAGAGTCGGCCGACAGTAGGAGAATTAGAAGTTTGGCCAGATAGGAAAGATGAAAGTAGAGGGATCTCACCCAAGACAAGTTGAAGAAAGGTGAGTATCCAGCTCAGGTGTGTATGGTGGTCATGTGTATGTGAATGAGTATGTAAGTATGTGTTTGTGCTCGCGTGTGGTGTGGTGTGTGCACCCCCGTAGTCGCCATCCACGTACTCGCAAGCGGCGAGCCCTTGGGGTTAGTAGTAGTAGTAGTAGTAGTAGTAGTAGTAGTAGTAGTAGTAGTAGTAGTAGTAGTAGTAGTAGTAGTAGTAGTAGTAGTAGTAGTAGTAGTAGTAGTAGTAGTAGTAGTAGTAGTAGTAGTAGTAGTAGTAGTAGTAGTAGTAGTAGTAGTAGTAGTAGTAGTAGTAGTAGTAGTAGTAGTATTTATTGAGCTAGATTATACATTGTAACATTTGACAAATAAGTTGATAACTTGTGCTTGTCCAAGTCACAATTTTGATAGGTTTATCCAAATAGAGTAATCAAGACTTGTAAAGATGACATTGGCTACCAAAATTTTGACATACCAAATAGTACATTTTGCTTCCTTAAAAAATCTGTTCATCGTCAACTCCATTATGTGCATTTACTTCCCAACGCTCAAAAACCAATTAGCAACACTCTCTGCATTGAATCATTCTTTTTTGTTCTTGTTATTTGAGAAAATCCAAATTTCAATTTAGAGAAAATTTTAAAACATTATATCGCTTAAGTCTTCAAATCTTGTGTAAAAGTTATCTGTTTGTGGAGCACTTTCTCGATTATACGTTTGCATCTCTTACAAAGTGTGGCTTCTTATGTTGTGCATCTAAAACTGAACACACTATATGTAAGAGACTTAAATGGTTAATGTACATTTACTTTATTATAAGGTATTTACAGTCGATTTATATAGTTTTGCTAAGCAGTTTTCTAACAGTAAGGGCTAAAAGTATTTAACGGTAAATTTTACAGGGCGTTGGTGTATCAGAGCTGTGCTAATGTAAAAGTACCGCAATCTGATAAACAACCTCTGCTTTTCAGGCAGATTTACTCTTTAGCAAATATCATGAAAGTGTATAACAGTAGATTATCCACTTAGAAGTTTACGATAGAAATGAGTTTCCATTTAAAGTAATCTTAAGCATTTAATAACGCTTTGAGATGATAAAAACTTAGTTTAAATATGTTAATCCATAACATTAATATTATTGTTTGATAAAGTATCTATGAGCAATTATGGGTGGCCTCAGATGCTAAGGTGTATTGGCCACAGACTTTTGTATTTTAACATTTTTTTAACACTTAAAAAAAACCCATTTCGAGAACACTGACCGATCGTTTTATTATTTACGGATTATTTGGTTTTATCCGACTAGGCGTTGATATATTCTTTACAATGCTTACTTAGGTACATAATATTAACTTTCAATAGCGTGTTTTTATACAGTCATTTAATATATGCATATATATATATATATATATATATATATATATATATATATATATATATATATATATATATATATATATATATATATATATACAGGGTCGCTGATAAGTCTGGAAACGGTCGATTATCCGGGAAAATATACAAGGTGTCGAAAAAAGTTTTATACAAAAGTTTTTGGGTTCTTCAATGTCTACTAGGCGGTGATAATTTCATTTATACAGGGTTGGTCATACAGGCGTGGCACACCAATATTATTTTTTTTAATGGAACACCCTATATATTATTCGATATTTCAATCCTTCTCTTAATTTTGAGCAACATTTATCAGAAGCATGATGTACATAAACTCAATCGTTTCCGGGTAAAAAAATAAATAAAAATAAACGCTATTGTTTTTAAAATCTATTGGAAGAAGAACAAAAATAAATGAAAAGTAGAATATCTCTTGAAAACAATCTGTGAGTGTGAAAAGAACCGGTTGCGATGTTTTTAACATTGTTTGGAATCCTATTTTATAAGATGTTCAAAGTGTTCTCCATTGACCTCCTGACAATAATGAATTCGCTTAACAAAACATTGCACTGCATTTACAAGAGCGTTTTGAGGAATGTTATTAATTTCATGCACAATCCTTGCTTGCAACTCTTCAATATTCTGCGGTCTATTTTGGTAAATTAAATTTTTTACATGACCCCACAAAAAAAAGTCAAGCGGCGTCATGTCGGGAGACCTAGCTGGCCATTCAATAGTTCCCCTGCGCCCTATCCATCTGCCAGGAAAGGTTTGATTCAGATATTCCCGTACCTCAATTCCAAAATGAGGGGGTGCCCCATCCTGCTGAAACCATATTTCTTCCGCTGGTAGATTTGGGTCGTTATTGTTCGGAAATAATCGACTTACGTCTGGAACAATTGATTCTTGCAAAAGTGTCAAATATCGAGCAGAGTTCAAATTACCGTGTATAAAATAAGGTCCTATGATACGTCCACCAATAATAGCACACCAAACATTTACTTTTTGCGGTCTTTGGGTGTGAATTTGTTCCATCCAATGTGGGTTTTCGTCTGACCAGTACCTACAGTTGTGTCGGTTGACTTGTCCATTCAAACAAAATGTAGATTCGTCGGAAAACAAAATGTGGTTGAGAAAGTTAAAATTTTGGCGTAACTTCTCCATAATAAGTTCACAGAACTCGATTCTGCAATCAAAATCGTCTTCACTCAGTTCTTGCAATAAATGAATTTTATATGGACGGAACTTTTCCCGCTTCGTAATCTTTTGAATTGAATATCGACTCATATTGTGATTTAAAGCCAATTGCTGTGCCGAAGTTTTCGGATTTTCCACCACATCCAATATTACATTCAAAGAATTTTCTTCATTTGTAACGGTTACTGGCCTTCCAGTTCTAGGTTTATCCTTGATACCGCCAGTTTCGTGAAAACGATGCAAAGTTTTCGAAACTGTGGATTTGGAGATCGATTCCCGCTCAGGATGCAACTCATTGAACATAATCACCACTTGAGCAAAACTTCGTGTTCTATCACCGTACCCTATCATCATTAAAATTTCGATACGTTCGGTTTCACTTAAACTTGCCATTTTGCACAAAAACTGTTGACACTAAATTACTAATGTTTCAAAACTGTTGACACTGAATGAATGTTTGACATTCGTTGTCCTGGAAACATTTTAAAACAAAAGAATAATACTGCGTTTCTTATGGGCATCTTATCTTATCTTGGGATTCCAAACAATGTTAAAAACATCGCAACCGGTTCTTTTCACACTCACAGATTGTTTTCAAGAGATATTCTACTTTTCATTTATTTTTGTTCTTCATCCAATAGATTTTAAAAACAGTAGCGTTTATTTTTATTTATTTTTTTACCCGGAAACGATTGAGTTTAGGTACATTATGCTTCTCATAAATGTTGCTCAAAATTAAGAGAAGGATTGAAATATCGAATAATATATAGGGTGTTCCATTAAAAAAAAATTAATATTGGTGTGCCACGCCTGTATGACCAACCCTGTATAAATAAAATTATCACCGCCTAGTAGACATTGAAGAACCCAAAAACTTTTGTATAAAACTTTTTTCGACACCTTGTATATTTTCCCGGATAATCGACCGTTTCCAGACTTATCAGCGACCCTGTATATATATATATATATATATATATATATATATATATATATATATATATATATATATATATATATATATAAATGTTCAGAAAGATTGCCTTTCTTAGATGTACGCATCACTAAAAACCGAGTCAGAGAGTTTTCTTACACTGTCTACCGAAAACCAACCCACACTAATCGTTATCTTAACGCCCAATCTCACCATCACCCATCGCAACTAAATTCCGTGGTTCGAACATTAGTAACACGATCCCTTAGACTAACGGACAACAACAACAAACAGACAGAATTAAACTTTTTAAGACAGACATTGCTAGAAAACGGATACGACAACAATCACATACTACGAAACATTAGAAACGCACAACAACAAACCATTACACCACAAAAAGAACAAACAGAGTCCACACAACAACACACAGCGTTTTTACCATACATTAAAGGTGTCACCGGCAAAATCAGCAGAATTTTTAGAACCCATAGTATCAAAACCGTATTCACAACAGAGCAAAAACTGTCAAGTCTGATAAAAACTCCCAAGGATACGATTCCAAAGGAATCCCACGGAGTTTACGAAATAACCAGAGCCCCCCACTTAATTGTAGTAATCAGGTAGACGGAACGACATATATAAGACAAGACTTGCAACGAACTGCCAGATCTGTCTGAGGCCTAGGGTTGAACACACTGAGACCTGACAGACGATATCTGGCGAGATTTGGGGAGTAGGCAGATTGAGGCGCCGTAATCGAGCTACAACAACCCAACCCACCTTTGTCCACCGCTCTAAGGAGTAGGCAGATTGAGGCCTTAGAGTGTCCTTACATATTTCCTTTACCCACCTTTATCCACCACTCTAAGGAGTAGGCAGATTGAGGCCTTAGAGTGTCCTTACATATTTCCTTTACCCACATTTGTCCGCCACTCTAAGGAGTAGGCAGATTGAGGCCTTAGAGTGTCCTTACATATTTCCTTTACCACTTATTGCGCAATCTCAAATATTATATCCCCCAGCTCATAATTAAAGGTAAACTAGAGGGGAAAAGAAGTGTAGACAGAAAGAAACTGTCATGGCTGAGAAACAAAAGATACTGGACAGGTCTGGGCTTTGAGGACTTGATGAGAGCAGCGAAGGATAGAGAGGAGTTTGCTGTTGTAGTCGTTAACCTCCATTAGTGGAGATGGCACCCAAAGAAGGAGAAGTAAGGGAACTCTTTGATCTGAGTATCTGGGACATGAAAAGACTGTGTGGTTCAGAGCTCCGTACTCATCTTGTCTACATTCGCAGAATGCAGTTGCAGTAATCCCAACTTTATTTAGATATGCTGGATATCTACCGTGACCAGATTTCAGGCAAGTCATAATACTGGTGTAAAATCCTTTGGAAGAGGATCTTTGTTCCTGCAGTGGAAGTTTTATATGTAAAAAAGTACAATGATTACTAGAATTGTTACTGTAGTTTTGGTCATCTTTTCCCAAAGTCCAGCGATATGCTGCGTAAATCGAGGTGATGAATTTTAACGTCACATGGTATATCAGCTCTGATTACCGCTTTCTTCGCCACCCTGTCAGGTATTTCATTACCTGATATGTTTATATGTCCTTTGACCCATAGAAATATTGTTTTTGCGTTCCTTGAGTTTAGCTGAAAATTAGGTTCTAAAATGTTTGATAGCAAGGGATTAGTAGAGTGTGCCAATTTAGCGTGCTTTATGGCTTGAAGTGCCCATTGTGAGTCGCTTATGCTCGTAAATTTTGGTATTCTATTTGTATCAGCCCAATTAAGTGCTTTTTCTATTACCGATAATTCAGCACTATAAATCGAGCTGTAAGGATCTAATTTCCACTAAGACTGTACCGTTTTAAGTGGTACATAGAAAGTAGCTCCAACCTGTGAGTTATTTTTTGAACCATCTGTATAAATGTGTACGAAATCTGTATATGGTTATCTGTATATGGTTCTCAATTATCCAAAAAAATGTTCAAGCTTACACTTTGGTGTTCCGAGTAGTTTGGTATAATAACTTGAGGTGCAGCTACCAAAGATTCGTAGCTGCTTTGAAATGGATTAGTTACACACATCACCACTATATGTTCTTGAAATTAAAGAATGAAGTCATACATAGTGTTTAAAGGTGGATCGTTTTTTATTCTCCAATATTTGTTTGTTAGTGTTTCAATAAACAGTGCATGTATAGCTGATACATCGTTGGAGTGTCGACTTAAAAGTTTTAGTACATAGGTTCCAGCTGCTTGTTGAACACGTAGGTAAAGGGGAGGTTTTTGGGATTCTCCAAAAACAATTTGATTTGGTGTTGATTGCATTGCGCCTATGCAAAATCTTAGTGCTTTGAGTTGAACACGTTCTAGTTTCAGTAGGTTAGTCTTTGAACATGATCCGTATACTGTACATCCGTAATCAAGTTTTATAGGAAAGGAGTGTTATATCGACGCCAGCTCCCCAGCTGTGACTAACTACATACCTCAAGAGATTTATTCCTCGCTCACACTTTCATTTTGAATAGTTAGTATAGACATTCGAAAAGACTGGTTTTTTTGATAAAATTATATATATATATATATATATATATATATATATATATATATATATATATATATATATATATATATATATATATATATATATATATATTAGTAGTCTCCGTTATACATGCGTGGATCAATCACATTTTATAGAGTACTGGAAGTAATGAAAAAAAGTTTCAAGATTTGTTGATTTTATTCACACATAGGTTTTTAAAATCAGCATAGATATGTAGCAGTCACAATCGGAAAATGAGATTAATAATTTGTTTCCTAACAAAATACTATTCACTAATAAACAGGGATTCAGAGACAAATTAAATGCAATATCGCCTTGATATTGCAATGATATATACAGTGTATCTCTAAAAGGTGTGTACAAAATGTTATGACAGATCTCTTAGGCTAAAATATGAGGATCTAACCCAATTTACCTTAGTCCAAAAGTTGATAGTTTTCGAAATACATAGTG